>PVHX01006117.1:0-104213 GCA_004024805.1 Geosciurus inauris | reverse complement strand
AACAATAAATTGTTTGCCAAACTTTTTAGAAAAAGAGTTAAGAGAGCATAGGGCCCCCTACCCATGTCTTTACAAGCACCAGGGAATCTGATTCTCCTACAACAAACTTCGGTCATCAGAGATACCATCTCTACACTGATTTCTCTGGTTTCAACATCATGATCCTTTTAGCAAATTTGGAATCACTTGGAGAAAAGAAAGAAAGTTATCATCTTCAAAATTGACACCATTCCCTGAAACACAGTTTCTCAAATTTCACCTCTTAAGGCACTGCATCATAAATGCCCCTCTCTGAGTCCTGATGCTGGACATCTGATGCAATAGTTCATGGCTCTATTCTGGTACCTGAATTTTTAACACTTGCTAGGTGGTACTGAGGCACAAGGTGATTTGAGCATCCCTGTTCTGAATTCTGCAATGTAGATGTGTCATATTTTCTCACAATCTGCACAGGTAGTGAAATAAACAGGTGCCCCCTTTCCAGTCATTTCTGAGAAAAGCATCCTCTATCCCGTCAAGCAGCACTGGATATACCTTTACTGAATAGCTGTTACAGTTGGGTCTTAAATGGCCCCCAAAGAACCACATGTTAAAGATGTGATCACCTGGCTGTTGGGAGGAGAAGCAGCTATTAAGAGGTGTGACCTAGTAAAGGGAGGTTAGTTCATTGGGGCATGTTGTTGAAGGGAATATTGGGACCTGGCCCCCTTCTCTGCTCCCTGGTGTCATGAGGTGAACAGCCCTGCTCTACCATATGCTTCCCACCATGTTTTGCCTCACCACATGCCCAAAAGCAATAGAGCCAACTGACCATGAACTGAAACCTCTGAAATGATTATCTTCCTCTTTTTAAATGGATTTTTCTCAAGTATTTTGTCACAGTGATGGAAAGTGGATATAGTAACCCATGTTTCTGCTGTGCACCTTAAAGATTCCCCAGCTGTGCTCATAGTTCTCCATGTTTATAAACTTTTTTTTTTTTTTTTTTTGCAATTGTGCTCATTTCTGCATGTGATGCTTTGTAGCTGAGTGTACTGTATATTTCTCTGGTTGTATGCGACCATGTAATGTGTGCAGTTTTCACCAGAAGTGGGAGAGGTTCTTTCCATCTGAATAGGTCCCCAGCTAGCTTCTCTTTCCTCATTGGGATCTTCTCTCACTTGGACGCAAGGATAACAGGGAACCTTTCTCATGAATTCTATAGCCTACACCAGCATTTCCCTGCCTGGCATGTGCTCCTTCTGAAAACAGCTGTGGTTCTAATTCCCACCAGAAAACTGAAGTGAATCCACTGGTTTACCCAGCCCCTACTACCTACCAGTTCATCTCTGAATTTCACAGCCTCAATTGTATCACAGGTTGAGGATGCTGTCTGCAGGTTGGTGTGTGCCAAAGCAGAAAGGAAAAATTTTAAATGAAAGGAACCTCTCACTGTTCTGCAGCTATGTGGGTTGATCTCAACCCATAATAGAGGAAAATGGAAGTCCTGGATGGATCTGGAACAGCTCTGTTCCCTAGTTTATGAGAAAGTGGCGCTACTCATCCTGTCTCTGAACTGGGGAGAGGGGGCTCAGCTAGCCACTGATTGGAAAAGCTTTCTGGAAATAGAGCTCACAGGCCACCAACCTGGCAGTAGATTGGCAGCCCACTGCCCACTCTGCTGGAATTCCAGGGCTACATTGAGACCCACTGGCTTTCTAGTGGCTGAAACAAACAGTCTCCAGGCTGGCATGGGAGGAGAATTTGGGATCAGAAAAAATAAAAACAACTAAAAGCAGCAAACTGATACTTAATAAGTGGACAAATCCTCCTTAGATGGGGACACAATGTTAGCACACCAATCCCCTTGAGGATCCCAGCTCCAGTGTAGTGACAAAGCTCAGCTCTCCCTGGAGTCTGAGATGAGGTAGATACAGAGGACAGAAACAGAAAGCAATCACCACCCTCAGGAGGGACCTACAGACAGTCACAGGATAAAGACAGAGGATTCTCTTCTGTTCAGCACTGAGAATCCATAGGAACAGTGAAGAGTGTAAATCACGGATGCCATTTGGTTTTTGTGGACAGAGCCTTTTGCTTTCATCCCAGGATTTCAAAGCACCTCCAAGCCATTAATTAGTTGTAAGCAATTCAGGCCTGTCAACTTTTCACACCTAATCAAGGGCTGATATATGTCACCCCAAGGGATCTAATCAATAATTCCTCTGCATGCTCTCCCTCCCTTTACCCTTCTCCCAGGTCATATTTTTATTTCAAGGCCCTTCCCTCTTTTTCTTTTTTCCCCTCTTACTGCCTTCCTTGCCTTTTTCTTAGCTTTCTTTCTCTTTGGCCTCTTCCAAGATTTCCTTTCTTTGTCATTTTTTTCCCTAAATGGAATTGAGTAAATTTGCTAACCAAGGGGTTTGAGACCAGTGAGTCTGTGAAATCTCTGGCTTTTAGCAAGAAAGTCCCAAATGAAGAGGAACTCATGGTCATGAACTTCCATTACTCATGAGGGAGGGTGGATTGCAAGTAATTCATCTACACCTCTACTCCCCAGGCCGATGATCCGCTACTGTTGGGCAGGCTTCAGTAAAGTTATTGGGGTCCTGATTATAAAGATAGGTAAAAAATACAGCTCTGTGTATTTAACATACTCAACGCTCTTCTCATGCCCACCACAAAGGCAAAGCTCCATTCTATTGAAATAAAAAACTTTGTCCAGAAATGATGCATCCACTGCACTCTCATTTCCATAGCCATGCAAACGTCACTAATGGAGCATGTGCTTCATCCCCTGCATCCACCCAGACCCAGAATTCCTCTCAAAGGAAACATGAACCCTCTCTGCCATCTCCAATGTAGAACATTTCATACACACTTTTACATTGCTGCTCATCATACTTCTTGCCTGCTCCCTTTATTTTGTTTATAAGTTTAAACTTTTGACATCTTTTTATTATAATGTGGGATATTCATGGAAATGAAAACCATTTTTGTTCCAGGTACTGTATTATTAGACTTTTCCAATACAAGTCTGCTTTGAAAAGCCTCACTTCCATGGTTCAAACATGTAAGGTTAATTTTTAGGTACACATTTCAGAGTGAAATTGTGTTCCAGAGTTTGTAAAGGCTCAAATTCACCAAATAATACCAAATCATTGACCAGAATGATCATGCGTATCTACAATTAATTAGCAACTTTAGATTTCTCATTGATGTCATTCTCTTAAATACTTATTATTTTCATATATGTACTTCTAGCCTGATCTAGAAAATGTAAAATTATTTCTCTTTGTGTTCTTTATTGGCATTTCCCACATTAATAAAGAGACTGGGCACATTTTTATTGATTTATGTGCCATTTGTGTTTCTTTGGTAAAATACCTGTTCATGTGTTTTTTCCTCTTTCCTTTCAGGGTTTTTGTCTTTGTTTTACTAATATCATGAGTCGGGGTTTGTTTGCTTGCTATTCAAATTATTCTGGATTTTAACTTATTGTTAGATAGCAAATCTTGAAATTGTGTCTTTTATTATCACTTCATTTATGATACTTATTAATAAAACAGGTTACTGATCTTATCATTTTTCTTACTGATAAGTAAGGGATTTTTAAATATATATATTCTAGTTGTCATCCTTTTCATATATGTAAGATCTCTGAAGTGTTAACTTCTATTTTTGACTTTCTCTTCTATGTTTGTTGAATTCTTTTCTTCTTTATAGTTAGTTCTATTTGCTGCTTCTTTAAGACATCCTTTCTTACCCAAATATAATCTAGAATGAAGTTATGGAGTTAATTCTATAAGGAAGAATGCAGTTGTCAGAGTCGAGCCCTCAAACACTCTTTCTTCCTGAAGACTCAGGTTGAGATGTTAGTATCAAAAAAATGTTAGATCCATCGTCAACCTGTGATCCTACTTGACAACTGCATGGAACAGTTATCCTTTCCACCAAATCAGGTTGAACATGTAGACTAGATAGGACTGTTATTTTAAGCCTCTAAGAGGTGACAGTAGAGGGAACTTAATAGATTAATATTAGTAAAATTGACATTTTTATATTGATGCTATCCATAAACATAGTATAAATTTGTCTTTATTTTTGATTATTTTCATAAAATATAATTTCTCACATGTAGTGTATATATATATGAAGTATTCCTATGTAGTTTATATTGTTTATTGATTTCTAATTATTAATGGTAGTTTTAAGTATTACCTTTTTCAATGTTTTTTTTTGATGCATAGAAAGGCATCAGTTTTAGAGCTAACTACATTATCATCAACTCTCTTATTATTTCTAGTAATTTTAAAATTATTTTGACTATAATTGTTCCAATTAAACAATTATAGCCTCTCAAATAATGCTACTTTGACACTTTCCTTTTGAGTTCTAATGTCTTCATTTCTCTTTTCTTGTCTCACCACCGTGGCTAGAACTCATGTACAATAAAAGCAATCACACTGAACAGCTTGTCTTTTTCTAACCCACAGAAACTTATTTTTTTTACCTCACTACTAAGAAAGATATTTCAATGAACAGGAGAAAAAAAAAGAATGGAATTAGAATAGCTCTAGTTTTCACCTGTAATGAATTAATGAGAATAGGTATTGGATACCTGTGATTTATTATTGTTAGCATCACAAAAAAAGAGAGATCAGACGTGACTCCCAGTTTTAAAAAAAAAAAGAAACAGAACTTCTAGCATCTCTCCTGCTGAAAAGACAAAATTTGAATCTGATCCTCTCTGTATCCAGACATTCTGAAAAGGTAACAAGGAAAATGTTGAGTTACACATAAAGATCCAGTTGACAAAATCCAGAATATAAAAGATTCTATAGGTTAAATGTCCTCAGTTCTTTAGTAAATAACTTTATAAGGAAGATAAGAAGGAGGAAAGTTCTGCAGATTTTTAAAAAACTTAAAGTATTATATAGTTTTTTTAAAAATAAGCAAGACTAAATTTAATGTCTAGGACAATATAACTGTAGCAAAAAGTGAAGATGTAAATGATTGCAAAAGTGAGAACAGGAGTTATCTTTACACAGATAGCAAAGGTTGATATACAAATGACATACATGGAGAAGTTACCATGCTAGGTGGCAAAATCCTATTTCATGATGAGATGGTGATTAGAAAGGATGTTTTTCTCATACATGAATCATTAAAATATATATTTAGGTGCTTTTCAGTATTCATATCCTTTCTATAATAAAAAATTAAAATTATTTACATATATAAAATCTGTAGATATATTTAACTATATTAAGTTGAGGAAGTCCCTCCCCTCTATTCCTATTTATAAAAGTGTTTTTTAATTAATTAAGGATGCACATATAATTTATCAAGTGCTCTTTTTTAATCTATTGAAATGACTGTTGGACATATTGCTCCTTAGTAAATCTACCACAGTAATGTGTTGGATTATATGTATTGATTGACTAATGAGTTAAACCATTTTGTTTTCCTAGAATAAGCAAATTTGGTCATTTTTTAAATTATGTACTGTATTATTTAAATGCTGCTGGATTCTGTTTGCCAAAATTTGTACCCATGTACATGAATGAGATTGTCCTTTACCGACTTTAAAAGAAAGAAATATTAGCTTTACAGAATGAGTTGGGAATAGTTCTGTTTCTCTCTTGGATTTTGTGTGAGACTGTCATGACCTGTTCCTTTAAAGATTGGTGAAGCTCACCTGTAAAATCATCTGAGTCAGGTGTTTGTATCATGAAATGATTTTTAACTTCTATTGCTTTAGTAGTCTTGTGTGAATAGATATGGTATAATTAAAGAGTTGTATTTCTTCTTGAGTCAATTTTGATGTTATACTTTTCTAAGAATTTTTTCTGTTGTCAAGTGTATTGGCATAAAACTGATTGTAGTATTTATTACTTTTTAAAGATCTTCTTCTGCATCTGTAGCCTTCTCCATTCTAATCACTCTGGGTGTTCTGTTGAACTAGACTTGCCCTTTTACTTTTTCTTTACTGACAATCTGGATTCTTATTGGCTTCAACTAAGAGCACAACTCTGGGTTAGTTGATAATTCTCAATTTGATCACTCTCAATTTGTTTGTTTGTTTGTTTTTGGTTTCATTTATTTCTTCTGTATATTTACCATCTTTCTACCTCATTTGTTGGGCTGTGTTCTTTTTCTAACTCCTCGAGCTAAATACTTAGCTCATTAATTTTAAACCTTTCTCATTAAAAAAAATCATTCTTTAAGGATCTAACTTATCCTAGGGAATTCTGCCGCATCCCACAATTTTGGTATTTAGTTTTCTAAGTAGTTTCATGTTTTCAAAATGATCCTCATTGATCCATGCATTAACAAGGGGTTTTCAAAGTTATATTTTTATCAATGTCTTCTAATGCAATTACATTTTGTCTAGAGAAGAAACATGTTTAGTAACAATTCTTTGAAATGTTTTAGATTTGTCTTATGGTGTAGCACATTTGATAAATGCTTCCTGTATGCTTGAGAGGAATGATTATTCCCTAGTTATTTGTGATTGTTAATGCACATTTTTGCCCTGCTTTACCAAAATCTCTATATTTGCTATAGCTGTGGTCCACTTAATCAAAAACTGAGTTGAAATCTTCTACTCTAGTGATTGATCTCACAATTTATGTTCTCAAATGTCATCAATTTTTCTTTACATATCTGAAGTTCTGATACTGTGTGTTTTCTTTAAAAAATGATTCTTCCTGGTGATTTGAATCTTTTCTCAAAGATTTCTCAAAGTAGTACAAACTTCTCTGTTTTTAGAGAAGTGCTTTTTGTTTGAATTTCTATTTTTGTCTATTGATCATATTATAACTACACTAGTGTTCCTTTGTTCAGTCTACCTTACTTGGAATAACTTTGTTGCCTTATGTTTCAGATGCACAGCCTACAAACAGCACATAATTGAAGATCTTTTTTTTTTTAAAGCCCATCTTATTGTTTATTTATTTATTCATTCAGTCATTTATTTTGGTACTAGAGATTGAACCCAGGGGCGCTCTACCATGAACTACATATCCAACCTTCTTTTATTTTTTGAGACATTCATATTTCACTAATCTACCCAGGCTGGCCTCAAACTTACAATTCTGCTTCAGTCTGCCAAGTAGGTGGGTTACACTATGCATCACCCCATCTGGCTATTTTAACCCAATCTTAAAATGTTTAAATAGGCATACTTAATACATTTAGTTTTTTATAATTCCACCCTATTTGAACTTTTTCATGACAGTTTTATTTTTTATTGCTTCACTTTTCCCATTTTCTTTTTATTTTCTAGTGTTTTCCAATTTATTGAATTTTATGTGTTTTTGCTTTTTTCTAAATGTTATCTTCTGGTTTCAAATTTGTGCACTTCATCTCCAGCATTTTAATGGTTACTCTTGGAATTTTCCACTTAAATATATTTAGTTGAATATATTTAACTCGGTAAACATTAAAGGTAATTTGTATGTTATCCCTTGTAACTAAGAAAAAGACCTTAGAACTCTTACAGTTTAGCAACTGTCCATCAGCCTTACATGGCAATCTTGCCCATTATTTAAACCTCACCCATTTAAACACAACTTGGACATAATTTTGTTATTACTGAATGGGAATAATGATTATTTATATTTACATGCATGTTTGCCATTCATTTGTTCACTATTACTTCTTACTTCAGAGACTGCCCTCTGGAATTAATTTTTTCCTAAAGTACATCATTTACCAGTGTCCCTTTTGATGGTCTTTCAGTGAGGATCTTTAGTTGTGTGTTAATGTATATGCTTGTGTATGTATGTGTTCCTGAAAGTGGCTTTATTTCATATTCATTAGTGGCTGGAGGAAATGCAAACACATGCTCAAATTCTAGAGGCAAAAAATCAAGGCAGAGCTTAATATTTAAACAAGAGAATAAGGTATAATAAAAATAATACAATTTTAAATAAGAAGGCAAGGGTAAGGTTTAATTTCTTCTTTTGGCCCTGGATAAATTATTCAGTAATATTCATTCATTTATGTGTGAAATAAACATATGGTGCATATCTGCTAATTGCTTGGCTCTGTCCTAGGTGTTCATGATTAAAAACATGAGCATGATTTCTGGCTACAGTGAACTCAGCCCAGAAAGAGATTCAGACACATTTTTCAGACAGTCAAAGAGAATTTTGTAAATAGAGCAATAGGAATATCTATTCATAGTCTCTTAAGAAATATCCACGGGGATGTCCACCAGGGTTTGGGATGGGGTTTGGTGAGGACTCGCTTCCTGGAGGCCTTGTGCATAGAGTTGGGAAAGATATTCCTAGACAAAAAAAGAAAAAATAAGGTAGAACATGCACAGGACAGAAAATGGAATGACATTATGGTTAGCTGATAGCATGAAGGTTGGCACACGTTGGAAGTAAAGTTGGAGACTTAAGCATGGCCCAGGTCACCGAGGGTCATGGATGCTGAGCCAGAGTGTTTAGACTTCATTGTGTGGGATCATGAAAGCTAATTAAGGAGGTGAAATGGTAATGACAAGGTCATATTTGTGTTTCAGATGGTTGCCTCCAGTGAGCGTGAAGAGGACAGATGGGGGATGGGGAGAAAAGGTTGGTGTCCCATCTGGCTTTGAAACTATTTTATAATCCAAGCAAAAGCTGATGAAGACTTTCAAGGATGTTGCTGATGGACAGGAAGTGTTCTAAGGAACAAACTCTGGAGACATCAATGTCAGAACCATAAGTGGTGACTAAAGGGGAGAAGAAGGAGTGAAAAATATCCACTGATTTATGACTCTGTAGTTTCAGGTGGATGGTAGGGCCACTCACAATGAAAAGAATTTAGCAGGAAATACAGTTTAAAGCAAAGGAATAAAGTGGAGTATAGAACATTTGGGTTTTAGTAACAATGGACATTAAAGTTGAAATCTTTGAATCTGAAATTCTGGTGTCCAAGCTTTAATTTTCCAATACCTGAAGCCATAATAAAAGTCAAGACAGCTACAGTATAGAATCCTTAAATAATATTGGGTTTCTAAGTCCTTGGTATAATATACCCCATTACTGGCATTATGGTGACAAAAACCAAGCCTCTTTGAATTCTTAGAGGCCATAGGGCCAGGAAGGAGGCCACATGCTGGCCAAAACACATGCAATATTTTCTCTGTAGTCTCTACTCTCTAAGAGCTGAAGTTCATTTGGCTTAGTTGGTCTAGTTAAAGGTCATCTCTCTTACATACATTGGAGTCTAAGGTTGTGTATGCTGTATCAGGTGGTTTTAAGGATTACCTGCAACTAGTTTAACTGGCTTCATGTGTATCTTTACTTATCTGCTTGGAAATTGTGTGTGACCCATAAAACATGGCCAAGAAACTATTTTATAAGCCTGCTTTGATATTCTCTGCAATGCTTATTTCTTATTTCTTGAGAACATCTCAAGCCATTCTCTCTGAGATACGGAGCATACTCAATCAACCAACAGATACATCCACCCCTACTCAGCCATACACTAGGAATTACCCAGTTTCCTCTTTTTTATATTATTATACATTTATCATACTTTACCAGAAATTCCCCCTCAATCTTTCTCATAGAGTTAATTCCTTCCCATACAGTTAATCCAAGAATCAGAAAAATGGGGCTATCTTTGCCTTTGTGAATCCAAGGGCATGGTCTTGGTTCATCACTGCTATTGAAACATTACTTTGGGGGAAAAAACTGTATGGGTCCAATGTTACCCCTGAGAGTGTTTTTATAGCAGAACCATCCATGAATTTTTTACTTTTTACCTTTTGTAAACCAGAACAATGCAATAGAAATGGTAATCTCAATGCCCCCGTCAATGTCTTATTAGAACAGCTTCCAAGCAAGGATTTACCAATTTAAATATTGTTCTTTGATACAAGTTCTGCTGAGAATTTGTGATTATTGGAGTTTCTTACAGTGTACTTCATAAGTCATTACATAAAACACTAATTATCCAATATTTCTACCAGCAGGGTCTTTTGTACTAATTAAATTAATACTGAAAACCACTAACATCATTGATTAAGAGTCCAAAGCACTGTATATCAGTAACAGTTACAATTAGGACAACTTCATTTGGGGCAAAAATCAAATCTGTCCTTCTTTTATCCCAGGAGATTAATTATCATCTTTTCCTAATAACCAAGACTCTCACTTGGGAACAAAGGCCCTTGTTATTTCTCTCCATTTCGTCTCTTCACTGTGGATGGCCGTTCTCAGGTTAATAGAACGGTTAAGATCAACAAGTTTGGCTTCTAGCTTCATTGAATTCATTCAAATCTCAACCCTACCACGTAGCAGAGTATAATCCTGAGCAAAGGATGACCTTCAGTTGGGTTCAGTTTCCTTTTCTGTGGTGCATTGATAAGAATAGTCACTACCTCAAAGAGCCATGATGGTTCTTAATGAGCAAAGTCTCTTAAGAGTTAGTTCTGAGCTTGTGCGTCTTGTTCTCTTGTGCTAGTGATTTAAGATATGTCTGATTTTCCTTCCTAAAACTTTACAGTTGGAAGAGGATCTTGAAATGATTGCTTTAATGACTTTTTAGCTTTACCAAAAAGCAAAAGTGCTGACATTAATAGGATCCAAAAGAGACTCCAGTGGTGGATCATTAGACCTGGCGATTTCCCTTTCTATAAAAACCTTGTGGATAACACTGAGTAACAGATGACCATAGAGAATCAGAGTCCAAGATTCCCAAGAGCTACTGTGGGAAAGGGGAAAACACATGGAAGTCGTTTGCAGTTACTTTGTAGACAGTCTTCATGGTTCTTTAAAACTTTTCCTCAGAGATATGACATATACCTGCAGGTGTTTAAGAGAAGTCATTTTTGAGAATTATTCTTATACAATATCCATTTTTATAAAGCCAACTTTAATCTATCACCTTCTTTGTGAAGACATTGGGCTAAACAGACCTGTATTATCACAATCTGTCTCCATGGGAAGAAAGTATCACAATTACCTCCAAGAAAAGGTAATCAACCCTATTCTTCAGGTGAGCAAACTGAGACCAAAAGAGCGTAATTGACTCCTCCAAGGTCACGCAGTTAGTAAGTAATTAAGATAGAATTTTAATTCATATTTTCCTCATTCCAGAACCCACACACTGAGCCACTGCACATACCACCTCCATAGGGAAAAGACCCTCTTCTTTCTGGTGGGCATTCCTGGAAGACATCACATCCAGAAGATCATAAGGGCCACTTCCTTGGTCACTGTGATGCCCAGGGTCTTCAGTGAAGATTCAGTCATTGTGGGGCCAGTTTGACATTTTTCACAAAATTCACAGCAGCCCCATTACAAAAGAGTGCACATGAGCCATCAATCAAATTCACCATTCTACCCGGCTCCCTCTTAGAATCTGAGTATCAGAAGGCAGTCCCCACGTGCCCAGCTGTTTGCAAACTATAGCATCCCCTTCAGATGTTCCCTCCTTCTTTCAGAGACTCATTCTTCCAAGGCCCCAGTTTTCACACATCATCTGAAGCCTCCTTTCCAATTCTCTCTCCACAAGAAGCGCCAAGAGTCTCATTCTACAAATTGACCTGCTCTCCATAAGTCCCAAATCCTCCCCATTCCTCCATTTCTCACCCAAACCCCTTTGCAGGGCCCACCTTCCTTAGATACTCTTCCTTGATACCCACATTCCACACTCCCATTCTAACTCAGCCTCTTTCCAGGCCTCCCCATCCATCCCTCCCACATGCTCAGGCCCTAGAACTAAGCACTCCATCTAATGGACCTTCTTACTTAGCCTCAATATTTGCTTTCCGATACATTGGATTTATAGAGTGTTTGCCTGAATTAAAATGAGAAATTTTAGAGCAAACGAAGGCTTCTCAGCTGCTAAGCTCCATCATGTACTTTAAATAAGGAGAAGGGGGAGTGTGTGTGGAGGGTGGCCTGATGCATCCACTCACCCCTGAATTACCACTTCGCTCCAGGCTGCTCACCTTCCAACCCAGCTGGTGCCTACCTGGCCCTGCTCACCTCCCCCAGCTAAGTTAACAAAGCAGTTACCGCTCATCCACAGAGCTCTCTCTAATCGACTCCCAGTGAAATAATATTTGCTTTCCATGCCTACTTTGAATCCCACTCACTTTGTTAAAAGATTGCCTCTGGCTGTCTCCGCTGGCCTAATCTAATAGTTTCTAGTTTGTACAAGCAAAGCGTTTTCAACCACCTATATAAATAACTTAAGCAGGAGAGGACACTTGTGTAGCCCTAGTGCAGGGCTATCGGACATGACAGATCCTAAAATGACACCTTGGCCGAGCTCCTGGGGGATCACTATAAGCTGAGCAGGAGCAATTACCGTATTGCATCAGGTTGAAAGGACACTCCATCCTCCCGTAGACAGGCTGGTGGGGCAAATTCTGTCTGGTTTCTCCAATGCAGGAGATCATCCCGAGCACCTCTGTTTCTTCAGGGCTTCTCCACACTGCCTGCATCCATGGAAGGAGAGGGAGCCTGTTCACACAGGAACACCTGAGAGGAGGAGCTAAATCAAACTATTTTTTTTTGTAAAAATTTTTAATCAACTTTTTGGTTTTCTAAAAAGAAAATGCAGTAAAATAAATACAAAGATTTACCATCCTCGCCCTTTCTAAGTACGTAATTGGTAGTGTGAGAATAATTTATGTTGTTTTTCAACTAGTCTCCCCAGAACTTTATTCTTCTTATTCTTGCATAACTGAAACTCTGTACTCATTAAGCAATAGCTCCTCCTCCAGCTTCTGAACCACCACTCTACTTTCTGTTTCCATGATCATAGTTCACCTATGGATCTCATACAAATTGAATCATGGTGTAGTTGTCTTTGTGTGACTGATTTATCTTGTTAGGATAATGTTCTCTAAATTCATCCATGTTGTCACAATGGCATGATTCCCTTCTTTTTTCAGGCTGAGTAATATTCCATCACACATATGGACCATATCTACTCATTCATTCATCCATTGATGGATATGTAGGTTGCTTTCCCACCTTTAAGCCATTGTGACTAGAGCTGCTACAAACATGGGTGTGCAAATATTTCAGAGACCCTGCTTTCATTTCTGTTGCATCTATACCCAGAATTGGAATTCTGGATTATATGGTAATTCTATTTTTAATTATTTTTGGTAACTACAATAAGCCATTGTGACTAGAGCTGCTACAAACATGGGTGTGCAAATATTTCAGAGACCCTGCTTTCATTTCTGTTGCATCTATACCCAGAATTGGAATTCTGGATTATATGGTAATTCTATTTTTAATTATTTTTGGTAACTACAATAAGGTCTTTCATAAATGTACCATTTTACATTCCGGCTAACGGTATACAAGGATTCCAATTTCTATACCTTCTTGGCAACACTCTTTCTTTTCACTTCTTTTTTAATGATAGTCATCCTGACAGATGTGATCAAACCATTTTATATAAGTCTTTATTTTGGGCTGTAATAAAAACATAATCCAAAGCTGGTCAAGTTGGAAGCAATTTCCTATGGAAGTGAAGGGGTATGTCTTCCTTTGGGTAGAGTTATCTTCTAAAATAGAGGTTGACAGACTATAGCCTAAGAAGACTGTTTTGGTAAATAAAGTTTTATTAGAACACACTCTGCTCATTTGTTCACATATTGACTACGGCTACATTAACTATCAGGACACAGTTGAGAAACTGCTACAGAGGCTGTATGTGGTCCACAAAACCTAAAAGATCTAACATATGGTCCTTCACAGGACAATTGCTAACCTCTTCTGAAACAGAGTCATATTGTGGATGCCCTTATCAGAATCCCATGACTTCCTACAGCCAGACAGTTAAAACTCAAGCACAACTTCCCACAGGATGGAGCCCTCCACATCCCCCTGTGTGTGCAGGGAGGGGGAAGGTGTGGGAAACAGGTCTTGCAGAGGGCCAACAAGGTATAATCCAAGATCTCAGGAAATGCTATGAGGAAGAGTTAGTCCTGGATAGAGAAAGTAGAAATGCCTTCTTGGGGGAGCTGGAGAGCAGGGGCTAGGGCTGGGTGGAGGAAAGTATCAGGATTGGGTTGGTAGAGAAAGGCAGGGCTCCTTCTTGGAGTGGGGATGGTGGTGGAGGGAGGGAGATGGCCTGGGTCAGCATAAAGAAGCAACGGCTCTCTGCACAAGACTAAAGAATTGTAGAAAACTTAGTGAGGGTATGTCTGGGACATGATGGGGAGAGACCACAGACACACAGAGGACCAGCCACAGGGGATCAATGATGCCGTGCTTGTTATTTGATATTAGCATTTATGGAGAGTGTTCTGGAAACTTTTCTGACCTATGAATTAGAGGTGACGCCATTTTAGCCTCCATCACCCTACTTTTTGAGAATCAAGAGAAAATAGTTTGAACTCTTAGCAAACAAATGAGAAACATGATGTCCCTCCCAATGTTTTAGATACCCACAGATGGGGAATTAAGGAGTCTTCACTTTTCCAAGCAATGTATACCCTCAGTTCCTGCTTCTGCTGAATTAGTTTGCATTGCAATCTTATATACTAGATGTCTAATCCACCTTTTTTACATGACAGCTTTCCTTTCCATAATGCCACCCCTCACCTCCTTACTTGCCAATATACCAGGACCCAAGGCTGAGTAATAATGAAGATAATAATGTCAATGTTACTATTAATAAAAATAATAGGATATGCCAGGAAATGTTCCTATGATTTTAGAACTCTCAACAAAACTAATGTTTGCTACATTTGTTTAAGCAGTACTGAAGAGTATTTAAAATGAGTGTCAACTGACTGGGTTGTGTTTTCCAGAGGAACTTAGCATGCTGCACACCTGGAATTTTTCCCTAGGTCTTTTCTCTCCTCTTAGACTTTTCCTCTTCTGCTTCCTTGCCTCAGAAATTCCCAAAGCCCAGTTAGTTTTCACAGAGGTACTGTATCTTATAGCATCTTGTCTAAGACCTTAGCTTCCACCTCTTAACCTAGATCTTCCAAGTTATCTGTTCTTGATCTCCCAAAGCTCTTCCTAAGGGATACTTGGGGTCAGTGAGGTGATGACAAATATTTCCCTCTCCTCTTTATATAAGTACTGAAAGTGAGACTTTAGGAGGATATATTTTCCAACACGCATGCATAATGCAACATGCATTAGAAACTAAAATTTGGGGCTCCATGATTTCCATGCCTGAAATGAGAAAACAAGCACTCAACTCTGACAAATGAAGAGGAACATGAGAAAATTAGCAGCAGCCAATAGGTATTGACAGCTCACAGTGTGTCCCAGGCAGGGCTATGTTTGCATGATCAATCTGTCTTTAAGAAAACTCAGTGATGTTGGTAATACTAGCCAAACAGTGCAGATGAATAAAGTGAGGGTCACAGGGATTAAGCAACTTCCCTAAAGTCACATGTATAGTTAGTAACAAACTAGGATTTAAACCTCTGCTCTCTCTATGGCATTATGCTCCTTTTCCCTAGGTACATGAGGAAAAAGTTTGCATAAGGGCTTAAAGGGTGGGCCTTAATTTGCTGTGGCTGCCACCCATGACCTTTCCTGGACAAAACGAAGATGTCTTATACTCATCTTTCCAGGCACCCTCACCCCACAGGAGTGAGTACATCAACTCTCCAACAGGACTTAATAGCAATAACTTACAATATCATTTTTTTCTAATTTCCCTTTTAAAAATCAATAAATGGTTAGTGATGCTATTAATAGAGTGAAAGCAGATTTCTCTCTATTATGAGAATTGATATTTGTAGCATTTATCCCATACACCAAAAGAGAGAGAGGAAAGGAAACAAAACAAACAAAACATCCTCCTTATGAGACACCAAATACTTGGGTTTCAATGCCTACAACCCAAAAGAGAGTGATACAGTAAAGGTTTCCAGTTCAGAGTCAGAAAGTCTAAATTTCAAGTTTGGGTGACACCTCTTCCCACCTTCCACATTTCCATTCCATCCCTTCCCTAAGCTACTCTGTCCCCGAGCTAGCCTCTGGCCCTGATCCTCCCACTTTTCCTTGCTTCTCCCTAACTCATCGTGGGATTTCAGGAAAACCAGTTCCATTCTCTCTACTCTACGATTCCTCCCTTTCCATGTGAATTACTTCATTGCCACGTACATCCCAGAAATAGTCTCATAAATGCCCAGACATAATTTCTGATCTTCCTGAGAGAACCCTTGATTGTATGAGAGGCTTTAATTCCAATGATGAGCAAGGGGAAGGTAGTTTTTGCCTTCTTGTCCTTGAGGAATGCATAACTTTCAAAGTGATTTTAGGAATATTGAATATGAAACCAATGTCAGATTATTTTGAAGGGTCAAATCCTCCCTAATTATAGAGAGTTCACTCAGTCATGCCTGGAGAAGGCTATACCAATGTCAAGAATGTCATTCCTGAATGATTGGACTTCCAGGGATACAGGGTAAGAAGAACAAGGTGAGATCAGAAACTATAAACCTTGAGGAACATTCACCAACTTAGGGTGGAGAATTAAATAAGACACAATACTTGGCTCCAAAGGAAAAAGGGGTAAAGAGATGAAGCAGCTTTAAATTTGTCTTTCTTGGTCTAGTTAGAGAGATCTGACACATTCCCTTGTAAGTTTCCCTTCTCATACTCCAAAAATAAGGACAAAGAGCCCCTGGAGACATGAATATATGGGAAAGGATTCAATGACCCCCCCCAGACAGGCCAAATGAATCTCCTTTCCTGGCCTATACCCCAGCAAAGAAGTCACTTTTGCATTAGTATCTATGCTGCTAAGACATGAACATAGAACAAAGTCATGATATAACCATCTACTTCCAACTCAAAACCTACAATTTCATATGTGTAAGAGAAAGAAATAGGAAAATGTCATCCAGTCGCTTCTGGTAAGGATGCTGAGTTTACTGAATTCCTGAGATACATATTAGAGATGGTAGACTCTAGAAAACCACCACACAATCATTAGCAAGTTCCAGTACCCACAGCAGCACCTATCCCAATCCCCATGATTTATGAGAAACTCCTGCTAAACCTTGGTTTCTTAGAATGACAGAAATTGCCAGATAACTTTGGAAAAGCTAAAAGACTAAAGAGGAAGATGTGAGCTTTGGGGATGAACATGGATAAACTAGACTTTGATGTGTGAGGGCCACACACAAATGACATGCAATGGAGGGCACACACCCCTCCCCCCCAAGAAGATGGGCATCCTTGAAGGCATTGCTCACTGGTTGGAGTGGGACCCAGACATCTAAGTCACTCCTTCCTTCCATACCTAAACAAGCAACTCCAACAACACTGTGCTACAGAGTCACTGTGCCCTGATCACTCTTGGGTCCTTGCCTAAAAGGTCACATAGGTAGGCTACTACTACACGTGGACCAAGAAAAGGAGAGTGTCTTTTTATCTGAAAAAATAAAATAAAATAAATCTTGGTGATACATTCAAATGAGTATTGTCAAGGGACTCTCTTGATCTGCATTTAATACGGTGCCCTGGGGAGAGAAATCCTTCCCTGGCATGCATGAGACCTGACTTAGTCTTTTGCTCCAATTATTGGGTTTTATTGAAACTATTTAACCTTCTGTTTTCTGAAGTCCTCTTATCACCCTTTCTGGCCTCTGTAAAAGAGTCAGCACTGATGGAAAGAACAAAGACCTTTTCTCCACATCCTGAATCAAGAACTGGACAAGCTAAGATGTGATAAACAGAGCCCTTGCCCTAGAATTCATAGTCTAAGAGAGAGCGCTGACTCAATAGGATCTGTGGGCTATGCATAAGGTATTTGGGATTAAACTGTAGTGAGAACCTAAAGGGGTAACTATTTTAGTAATTGGGGAAAGCAGAGGCAGCTGTCTGGACAGTTCAATAGAAGTGGTACCCCATGACCTGGGTACTGAACAATGAATGTCAGCCAAGTAGAAAGAAGGAATGAATATTTCAAATGGGGTAAAGATATCAAGGATTGACAGAACAGGCTTGGCACATGATGGGACTCACTGGGCACCAGCAGCCCTGGAGGAACCAGAGGAAGTCATAGTAGTTAGCTTGAGCCAGACCACCCAGCACTGTATAATCCAAGGAAAGGATGATAGGGAGCCATGGACAGTTTTAGCAAAGCACATGGTCAGGATGGTCCATCTGTGAATGGAGGGGATGCATCTGGAAGCCAGGAGAACATATAGGAGAATGTTTGTGTGTCCCAGGTGGAAGGTATTGTGTGCCAGGACCAAGGGGATAGCTATGATGTTGGGGAGAGGGGATGGGCAGAAGAGATGCAAGGAAGACAAAAAAAGATGGGGGTTAGAAATGGTGTGGGTATGGAACTGGAGATTAGAAGGAGTTAATGGTGATTCCAGATGTCTAACTTGGGAGGCTACAGGATGAGACATGGAAGGGACAGGGCATGGACAAAGAAGAGGCATCAAGAAGCCACCATTCTAGTTTCTAGTTCCCCTTCTGCTGTCCTCTTGATCTGCAATCTCATTCCCTTCCACACCACCCTCTCTGCAGGGCTGAAGGACGGTCTTGGCACCCCAGCATTTGCATAACTGATGAGGCCAAGTTAGAGGCACCTACCAACGGGAGCAGCCCCAGCTATGGCCACAGAGAGTGAGGGGATTGCCAAGAAGGGAGACATTTCAATGTAAAAAGGACATTCTACACAGGGTCTCTGGGACTTTCAAAATCTTCTGGTCCAGAAGTCCCTCTGTCAGGGACCTAGCATGTGACTGCAACGGAGAGCACAGAAGTCCCAAGTTGTCCATAAATCACAAGGGCCATTCAAGGAGCCACTCCAGGGAAGCCTTGTGGATTATTATGGTTTCCTTCTCTGAGAATAGGGCATGGCTTATTCTAGAAGTCAGATCCAGAATTTGGTGATTGGAAGCAAGAAATGGTGAAAGGGAATATTCCCCATCAGCAAGTCAGCAACACAATCCTGAGCTTGTGAGCCCAACAGAAGGTCACACCTATCTGTAGGCTCCCCTCTCAGAGTCTCTGTTCCATAATCAGTGCCTGGAATAAAATGAAGTGTTTAGAAATTATTCTGTGAAACATTCATTTAACACAAATTCACTGAGTGACTACTCTGTGCTGGATTCTGTGCTGGATTCTGTGCTGGGTTCCTTGGGAACAAAATCAAGAAAGATCCTCACCTATGTAGAACTTTATTCTAAACCATGTGTGAGAGGAAAGAGGAATGGAAGACAGCACTCAAGAAAAAATAAGTAGTTGGTTAGAAACAGATTAGTTCTAAGAAGCAGGGGAAGGGAAGGGGTAGCTGGAGTGACGTTGAGCTAATCATTTTATTTGTCTTAAGGTTTAGCTTCATCTATACATCAGATTTGACAACATGAACATAACAGAGCTATTGTGCAGATAAATTAATACCAGTCACCAAAAATTGTAGCTTGTACCTAGACCGTCATAGATGTTCACCAGTAATTGCCAATAACACCAAAATTGTGTTGGAGTATTACAAGATTAAGACAAGACATACTGAAAAGGAGGCATTTTAAAAAAAAAAAAAGGATGGAAGGGATGAGGTAATGAACGTGGAGCAGATGTTCCCTGACCCAGGAACATCTAATGACCAGGCCCTGACACAGGAGTAGGGGTACCCAGAGGATCTGCCATTGACAGTCTTCCACTTGACACCATCAGGGAGCTTGAGGAGGCTTAGAAAACCAGTTCCTCTTGAGGAAACTGAAGAAGGGGAAGAAGCAGCTGAGGTTGGGTGACCCTGGGAGAATGTTATTGGAGAACTTAGCTGTTTCCACAGCAACAAAAAAGGGAAGCTGCAAACTTTTCCTAGCTGCTGAGGGCCGAATGCTAGAGCATGGGCCACACCAGCTGTGACGATGTTTGCTTCATGTTGTTGGTGTGTCCAGTTTCTACTTTGGTCTGTGTGAGTGTGTGTGTGTCTGGAGACGCTGCTGTATGAATGAGGTTATGTTAGTGTGTAAATGTGTGTGAGTCGTTTGCATCAGCATACATCTTGGTGTCTATCTGTTTGTTATTATACACTAGTAGCATGTATCCCTGAATGTTGGTGGGCATGAGACTTGTTCCTGGCATGTGTGTGCTGTTTAGTGCCTTGGAGCAAGAAAATTCTCCTAGCTAAAGAGATGCATGTGCACTAGAAGAAGGAGAGAGAGAGGGTCACCATGCTTTATTTCATATCCATATGAAACACAATGAAGTGACTTAACTTTGGGAGTCTTAAGCTCTACTCCACTCTCCTCCCACACACGAAGACTAATCAAATGTCTAAATATGCCACAGCTTCAGACTTGCAAGAAATTGGAATAGTCATATGAAATGGCATTTATGAGACACGGAGCATAAGGAAATCATGAACTTATCCATTCGTCCTATTTTTGAGTGCTCACAGGGTCAGACCCCTGTAAGCTGCTGGGAATGCAAAGAGGGACATTGAACACTGTAGATTTTGGAGACTCACTGGGATTTGAGTTTCAGCTACTAACCCTTTACTGGCTGTGTGACCTTGAGCAAGTCATTTTATTTTTCTGAGCATTTTGTTTCATCTGAAAAATCAGATATAGCAACACCTATCTCACAGGGTAGGAGTGAGGAATGAATAGGTGCAAATTACCTAAAAGTTATCTAAACCCTCGTAGATGCTTGAAACTAATATTCAGTATCTTCGTTACTGTTATCAGCACAGTCATTTACGTTGTCACTGATGGCGTTCTCTGCCCTCGAGTCACACGTAGTGGTGGAGGTGGTAATGGAATTGCCGAGGTCTCTGATCCCAGGCCTTTACTGCAGGAAGCCATCCATGAAATGCATGAGGACCTTCTTTAGCATAGTAGCAAGCGAAGGGGTACATCTGGCATTGGGAACTTCTGTGGCAGTCCCACAGGGACAGATGGCCCAAAAGCATGTAAACTCCCCCTCAGCTCTGCTAAGAGGTCTCCTGCAGCACCAGAGATGGGCATGACCTGCTAGGAACTGAGCAGCCTACCTGCCCCCACCTCTATCCTGTTTTGGTGATGAACTGTCTATCGAAAGCCTTTGATGTTTTCTGACATAAATAAAGCAAACCCAGCCGCCTTTCTTTGTTAGAAGCTGGACCCATCTGCTCAGCTTTGAATGTCTCTAGCCCCACTTTGAAATTAACTCTGTGTTCTGTGGTTATTTCCTCGCAACTACTTTCCTTAGTTTTTATTTCTCAGCCAGCCCATCTCACCCGAGGGAAACACATTCTATCACCCACTTGGGACGTGGACAATACTTTACATGGCTCATTTCCCAGCCATGTTCAGGTCATTTTCTTAAAACCCCCCTCAGAAAGGTTCCCCTGACCACCCACCAACATGCTTTTTAATTCTTCACTGCATATGCCATTTCCTGAAACTATAACCCATATATATTTTTCCTATTTGTCTGCCTCTCTCAGTCAGCATTAGCTCCAAGGGAGACCAATGACCTTATCTCCCTCATTTGCGCTGGAATCGGGTGGGAGCTCTGTCTTCAGTGTCTATGGGAGTGCCTAGTGTGTAAATGAGTATGTGCTGAGGGAAACAGCGTGGAATGAATGAATGAACTAACTCTATCCATGCCATCACAGAGCCCTGGAAACACCACAAACAGCTCTGCTGAGAATAAAGCGCTAATGTGGAAGACTTCACAGGGCATTCAGCGTTTGATGGGTCAGACTGACAGGGTTTTCCAGCGAAAGGCAGGAAAAAGCATGAGCAAAAGCATCCAGTCGTGACTGTATCTTGTGAAACAAACCAAGATCGTCAATCTTGCTCCCAATCACCCTGGCAGCTGCTGCTGAACCTCTCCACTTGCCCAGGGAGTGTGTGGAAAGGAAGAAACACCCAAAATTTATGACTCTGCGTAATCCTCTTCAGTCTTCCAGAAGCATAGGGCCAGCCTTCATTTGCATATAAATGGTCATAATTTTTTAATCATAGATTAATGCCATTCTGTTTGCTTGTCCTTGTGCCTCCCTTGATGGAGAAACAAGAGTGACTTATGCTTCGTGAGTAATAGCAATTAAAACACATAGACGTACAATGCTTCCCTGCTCTCTCATCTCTTAAAATTCTCTCTCCTTCCTCCCCAAAGTGGCTGAAAATGCCATTTTGGTTGAGAGACAGTAGTGACAAGTAAAGACTATGAATTCATATGGTTTATTTTCACATCCTTGGGCCTTCACTTAAGCTTTGTGCAATTTTGGACAAGTCACTTCACCTTTCTTACACCAGCTTCATCATTTGTAATATGAGTAAAATATAAAGTGATATAGATTTATTGCAAGGATTAAAAGAACGTATGCACCTAAAATATTAACATGTAGCAAGCTCTAAAAATGGAAGCTATCATTATCATTTTATTGTTATTACCATGTTGGATGACAATATGCAGAGCTTGAATCGATTCAAATCAGAAAGAGAAATATAAGATCTCACTCTCGGCAGAGAAGAAGAAAGAAATGCAGCCACCCTACAGGAATGTTAACACAGATTAGATCTTGATGGCATTTGTGCTGAGAAGGTCCATGTTTCAACCTGAAGAAAACTTTATTTGGAAAACAGTCTAGCTGTCACCGAAGAGAAGAACAGGTCCCTGCATCGCACCAATATTTAACATTAAGAATTGGACCAACAATAGAGAAACGAATCACCAGTGGATGGCCAGAGAGGTATTTGAAGCTTGTTAAAAGGCACCTGTGTTGGCCCCTGTTTAAGCACTTCAGCCCTTTAATCATGTTCTGAGAATCTGATTGAGAGAGCAGGTGGGGTGGAATGGACACTTACAGGGCCTCTCTTGCCGATGTTTTTCTCATTTTCTTCCATTTTCCCATTGCATAGAGGCAATATTTATTATCCCAATTTGCAGATGAGGGATTGAGGCTGAATAAACTAAGTAGTTTATTCACAACTGAAGAGCCTTCATTTGAAGCCAGCTGGCCAGAATATGTACTTCCTGGTTCATCATTTGTTTTTTTTTTCATTTGTGACGTACTTCCCATTTCTTCATGCACAAAGGAAGTGTGGGATTATTCATTAGCTCCATTTTATGGACATCTTTTGCCTGAAGTTATTCCCTAAGAATCTAGAATCATTTGTGTGACTGGGTATTTAGCTTTCTGTGGATACACAACCCACATCATGAACTCAGGACATCCAAAACTAAACCCAATGTATCCTCAGCCCCTCACTTCCATCCACCATCTTACCACAGATCTGCTCCTTTTGCATTTTTTAAAGATCATTATCTGTCACCGTGAGTCACCCTAGAATTCTCCTGTCACTCATCTCTCAGCATTCCATAAGTCATTAGGCCCTGCTGTTCTCCCTTGGAAGCAGTGTCAAATCTGCCCCCACTCCAGCCCATCCATTAAGTCATATTACCTCTCACCCCAAGCAGGTACTGCAGCCTCCTCCCTGGTGTTCTTGCCTTTGGTATTTGTCCTTCTGGTCCATTTTCTTCAGCTCTGCCAAGGTTGTCATCATCATAAAAACAAATGTAATCTTACCACTCCCCTGCCTGAAAGCCTTTGAGGACTCCCCACTGTCCACACATCAAGCACTTTATCAAGGCGTCTACAACATAATTCATTATTATACTCCAGTCAAGTCCTCTTGGTTACAATACTGTGCATAAGTTCCTAGGATTTCTTTAAAAAGCAATGCTTTTTCATTTTCCTGTGGCTTTTTTCCAGTTAAGAAAAATCCTGCTCCAGCCTTTTATCTGTTGACTACAGTTTCATCTCCAAGTTCACAGTGAATGTCGCATGTATCTCACCAACATCTCTAGACAAATTCAGCACTTCACATAGACTACCAACATTGCCCTTCCAACACAATAAAGTTTTTTTCATATATAAACCTTACCCAGTAAAACCTGAGCTTCTTAGAGATAAATATTTTTTTTCTCTTTTTAAGCACCCATCCTGAGAATTTTTAGACAGTGAGACTTGCCAAGTAGGTACCATTTTGCATGTTAACATAAACATATCATAAATGTACTCCCATCAAGCTATGCAGTCTTGCTAATTATCCTTTTAATTGCTGCATAATATTTCTACCTGTCGGTGCTCCATAATTACTTAAACATTCAATTCAAGTCATTAAATCCAACAAACATTTGCCAAGTATCTTTCTTACCTGTGTCAGATACTATCCTAGATACCAGAGATCCCTTGAAGAGAAAAAAGTGGCGTCCGCCTCCAAAGACATCACAGGCAAGTGTAAACCACATCATGTAATGGGTACTCTTAACAGAGTATGTCATCCATGGATAAAGGGATTGGGAACAATGGTTACAGAGGAATTTTGTTTTCCTGAAGTGATTACAGAAAGTAAAAGAGCATGTGACATTTTGCTTGAGTTCTAAAAAATCACATAGGAACCTAACAGAAGAAACAAACAACAAGAGAGAAAAGAAAAAGAGAAGAAATATAAACTACTAAGCCCTCAAAACTTGTAAGAGGCAGATCTAGGATTTCAACAAAATGGTCCGATTCTCTTTTTTTCCCCCAAATGGTACTATTTGAAGACCTACTGTCATCTCTGTCTGCAGGCGAACTCCTACACATCTGGCAACGCACGGCTTCCCCTGGCTCCGCCCTGTTGGCTCATCTCAGCCCTTGCACATTGCATGGAGCTGAGTCCTGCTGACAGAGTTTCTCCAACCCACGTTTTCCGTAAGTCTGATAATGAAGGTTTTGCAAAGCATGGATATTTTTTGAGTTTCATTAAAATAAGTTCACTGATTTGCTACATTCTCATCCTTTGTTCCTGTTTTTATAAGAATTGCAAATGTTACCAAGGAAACACAGTTCTAGAGCAAATTCCTGGTAAATATTAAGTTCTCAAAAGATAGTAAATGAATAAATGATCCATCAAGGGCTTAATGCATGAGTTGGGCTGTGTGAAAAGTAGAGAAGAATTAGTACAAAGTGAGAAGCGTTCAGTCTATGTTACTACACTCGCAAAAATTAAAGCAAAAAAACAAGTTAGTATTTTTGTACCTAGTCCCATCATGGCCGCTTATGGGATCAGCAGAGCAGAGTGTATGAAGAGCTATGAAACCAACCTTACCATGTGATTCACTATTAAATCTAAGAAACTCATTCAAATAGGGGGAAACAACAGATATTATATGTACAATTATCTATATTAACAAAAGTCTGGAAACAATCTAAACTGTCCACCAATAGGGAGTGGTTAAATAAATTACAATATGTGAACTGGAAGGAGTATTATGAAGTCATTAAAATGGTAATTAGAAAGATTATGTAGCCACATGGAAAAACATTTACTATATAATATTAAGTGGGGAAAAAAAGCCAAATACAAAATTGAATCTAGGCCATCGCAGCAATTATGTAAAAATATGTGCACATGAATCAAGACACCAGGGGAAGAGGCACGCATGTGACCAGCTGTTCTAAAATGGTATATTTTTCTTTTTAAAATGTCCCTTCTTTTGTTAGGATGCATATTATCTAGCCTGGTCTATGCTCTCCAACCTCTAGAGGGAGCTCAAGGTTTCCCGACCCCAGCCTCCTGCGCTCACCCCTGGGGAAGATGGAGGTCTCCAGCCAGAGCCAGAGGCACGGGAGGTGTCAAGTGGTGGGCTTCCAGTAGACCACATAAAGGGATTAGGGACAGAACTGAACCAGAGCGACATTCCCTCTGCCTTTTTTTCTCTTGATCTTCCCTCTCCACAGCTCTCCATCTCTCCTCTTGAATCACTTCCTTCCTGGGCCATTTTTCTCTTCAAGGCATCCATGAATTAACCTTGTTTCTCTCTTTTGGCTGCTACATTCAGAAGATTCTACACTGTCTTTCACCAAGGAAGCAAAAATCACTCCTAGTACGCTAACTAAAAAGCAGAAATTACCCTATAAATCTATTTGCACAAGCAGGAAAAGATAGACCTTTTTGGTCCAATTCTTTCTTTAAAAAGTAAAGACAAGTACCTATGTTTCTAACAATAGAATACTAGTTAAATAAGTAGGGTACATCTTTATATTTAAATGCTCAGAAACTATGTTTAAAATGAGATGCATATGGGCTGAAAAAGGAAAGTTCTCCAATATATGGAGTTCAGTGTTAGTTGAGGGAGCAAGATGCAGAATAACCTCTGTGAATGTGTGTATGAATTACCTAATGAATCATCCTGGTAAGAAACACTTGTCTATATATGCTGGGTGCAGAGGCACTAGATATATAAGAAAATGATAATAATATTTACCTAAGAGGAAAAGAAATTCAGGGAAGGGCAGCAACTTTCACTATTTACTCCATATTCTTAAATTATTTATTTGCCATGCACACATGCTAGTTTTTTTTTTTTTTTAAGTGAGATTAGAATAGGACCTAAGGGTAAGGGGGTTGAGAGAGGTGACTGAAAATCAGCAAGTTCTGTATCAACACTATAATTTGTATAAGGAACTTTCACATCTCCCAAGTATATTCTAACCCAGTTCACTATGAGAAGAAACCAGATAGGGAGTGAGTCCAAAGTTAGGATTTACATCTACCATTACCACTGCCACTACTACTGGTACTAATGAATAATGATCATATATTTAGTGGCAATGATTACATTTAATTATATCATAATAATGTAAATCAAAAGAAAATATAAGCCAGGCAGGGGCGCAAGCCTGTAATCCCAGCACTTAGGGAGGCTGAGACAGGAGAATCGCAAGTTCAGAGCCAGCCTCAGCAACAGCGAGGCGCTAAGCAACTCAGTGAGACCCTGTCTCTACATAAAACACAAAATAGGGCTGGGGATGTGGCTCAGTGGTCAAGTCGCCCCTGAGTTCAATCCCCAGTACCAAAAAAGAAAAAAGAAAAATTTTAATTTTAATACTTGGAGAAAATATACAGAACAGCTTACTTAAAAAAAAAACAAAACTTAGGATAAATTTCACAAACAATCCCATTTTAACAAAGTTAAATGTTGACCAGGACAAAAGAAATGGAAAGTCCATTTAAAATAGGACAGGGCTAGTCTCTGCTTGTGGTTTCAGATTGGCTTCCTAATAAACTGTGACCCAGTACAAATGGGATCTAGTTGGCTTTATGCTTTGAAATTTGCTCTTCTCAAATGTCTCTTTGCCTTTAGGGTTTTGAGCCCTTTTTTTCTTTTTTGCTTTTGCTCTCTAATAAGTTTTGAAGTCCATCAAGTTTGCTGTTTTAAGATATTGATTCTGAGTAGGCAAGTTTGGGGAGCCAGGCTGAGTGTGGAAGCCAGAGGTAGAAGGGTGAGCACAGTTATTTATAGGCAAGGCCAGAGGTGATGTGTCCTTTCCCTAAAAGCTGCACCCAGCCAAGTAGCCCCATTAGTGAGCTGTGGATTCTCAGGCTTCCCCTGGGAGCAGACTCTTCACGGAGGGCCCAAGGCCTATTCCTCCAGCAGAGCATTCATTAGGAGATGAGAGAAATGTGCAAACCACCAAGGACAACAACAGGGCATGCTTAGTTTAAGCATCCCCAGCCCAAAGGAGTCATATCTTAGATCAGTTGCTCTCTTGTGTGTGGGGTCCAGTACTTGCCCTTTGATGCCACCCGTGGAGAACATAGCATGAAAACAGAGTTAATCTAGGGTTTTCATTTCTTCATTGCCTACAGATGCTTCCCTACCCAGGCCTGGAACAGAGTCCATAGAGACAGAACACAGATTAGCAGTCAGTTTCCCAGGTCGTGGTATGCAGAGAGAGCTCAGTCTGATAATCCACACACCATTACTCTCCGTGGTTCCCAGAGCTTGCTCCATACGTGTATTGACAAATGATTCAGTGTAGAGTGAGTAATGCCTGATATCTCTCACCACAAAGTTGGTACTTAGATTTAGCCCAAGTTGGTTCTAGCCAATACACCTTAAATCCTCCTCTTTCGACATCTCTTGTCTGCAACTCAGACCATCTCTTCCTGTAAAAACATTATTACAGAAGGAAGGTTAAAACCATAGTATATCCTAGACAAACATTTAGGTTATTATATTATATAAATGCAGAACTATACATAAAGTGCAAGCCTATGACTAAACAGACAGCTTTGGATGTTCTAACAGTCAATGGGACCCAGAACAAAATATGGCATTTCAATGTCATTTTCTGCAAAAGTAGGGTTAGCAATATTGACTCCCGTGAATCCACTGAGGAGATTAAGTTATTTGATGTGCAAGAAGTTGCCTGGTTCAGTGCTAGAATAGCCTCCCTGCTGCCACACCTTCTTAGAATTCATAATACACTTGAACTTCAAAAAATCTTAACTACAGTTATTTAAGAGCTTACTAAATCATCAACAAAATAAATCAGCATTGAGAACTAGCTTTTTGCATTTGAACCATTTTTCTGTAAGTAATATCTTTCAAATGCCAGTGACAACTGGCTTGTCACTGAGCTCACCTCAGATTTGAGTGCACAAGTTTCCACTTATAAAATGAACCAACTTACTGCTAAGTGATTTTGGAAAAGAGCTCCATTTGCCTCTGGATAAATATATTGTGAGTAATTGCCAGATTTCTGTTTCCATCATTCTGAAATTCTTTAGCCAAAAGATAATGTCCTAACCTAGTACTTACTTACGCATGTTGGGTAGAACTGGGTAGAATGCTTGCTCCAGGTGCTACCAGTATCATGATATTGGGGAATTTATTCAATATTGCTGAGCTTCAAATTTTTCTATGAACAATGTTATGATTTAGATATGAGATGTTCCCCAAAAGCTCATGTGTGAGACAATGCAAGAATGTTCAAAGATGAGATGATTATGAGATTTGTCCCCTAATTGGTGGGTTAATCCACTGATATGGATTAACTGAATGGTAACTGGGCAGGTGGTGTGTGACTGGAAGAGGCAGGTCACTGGGGATATGCCTTTGTGGTTTATATTTTTTTCCACTGATGAAAAAAGCTCTCTCTCTCTCTACTTCCTGTTGCCGTGTCCTGAGCTACTTTCCTCCACCATGCCCTTCCACCATGATGTTCTGCTTCACCTGGACCCAGAACTATGGAGTTGGCAGTGTATAGACTGAGACCACTGAAACCATAAACCCTAAATAAAATTTTCCTCCTCTAATTGTTCTTGTCAGGTATTTTGGTCACAGTAATGAAAAAGTTAAATAATAATGATAATTATATTCACTAAAAGTTTTGTTGAAAGATTAAATTATACAATGCATATATAGGCATGCCCATATGGTTACTATTATTATTGTTTTACTATCTATTACTTTATGAGCCTTTATATTTTCAGCCTCATGAAGGATGTGACCCCCACCTCTGTTCGAGTATTCTTCTTTGCCATCTTTATCAAAACTGATTGAATAACAAAATGATGACCATTCAAGGTAGATTTTTTAAACCAATACAATATCCACCATAAAGGACAGCCAGAGTAAACTTAGTGAACATTTGTTGACAAGTTGAATGAATAATTAAGTTCAAATGCTCAATCATTGTTCTGGATTCTTTCTAGAAGATCACTGAGAAATAATAATAAGAGCTATTTTTAAGACAACCCCAGTCTGCAACAACTTAAAACTATCTCAATTACATTTTTAACAGGTTTAGCAAATAAGTAATTTATAAAAGTAATCTATTAAGCCACTTTCCAACCCAACATCCATGGCAGACTGCATGCATTGATTACAACACTAAAGCAAGGCTCCAGATTCCTTAGCTCCAGCTGTATTTCCAATAAAGCAGAGCAGTCTTCAAGCTTGGAGTATTAGACAGGTTGGCCTCACACATGTTCCTTTCTGATTCTTTTCTTGTGGCCCTCAGAGTCAGAAAACTCTGTTCTCCTGAGGTTTAAGGGTGATACAAAATTATGAACTTGAACTTTTTCAGGAACTTCCAGTCTGCTGAAGAATGAGCACTACTGATATCTATGGATCGTATTTCCAAAAAGAAGTTATATTTACACAATTCTGCTAAGACACTAAAAAGCCTCCCGATGAGGTTGCTTCAGAGACCTGGAGGCAGCTCTCAATTGTTGAAATCCATCCTCCATGGGAAACAGTCATTTTCAACTGTGACACAGAGATTTTAGAGATACAAAGAATAAATAGAGATGGTCTTCACAATTTGTTGGTAAAGAGGGAAGAAAACAGGCTTCTTAGTCTCTGAGCTATTATTAAAATAAATATCATTGGTTGAAAAGCCATAAAAGTTGAGGGACCACCCAGGCAAATGACAATTTACCAGCTCCACAGTATCATCACTAATTGGATATTCTAACACTTTCTGTAGCATTTCATAAAAATGACTCAGGACCAAGTGATAGAGTGTCCAAACAAGCTTGTCTTCAGATAATTGCTCAGGTTGGTTCTGGGGAAACACCGCCAACCAAATAGCACAGGATATTTTTTTCCTTCTTGCCCTGAGATGGAAAATCTCTTTCCCTCCACACTTTTTAAAAATTTTATATATTTTCTCTTTATGAGAATACAGTGAAGTTTGGATGAACCAATCGTGAAACTTCTTGAAATAGCCATAGTTCAAGGTTGAAGGATCAAATCCAAAGAACTTCACTTGAATTTTTTTTCAATTGAACGCCTTCCCAGAGAAGTATGCAATTCCAAAGATCATGATTTGAAGCTTTGTTTCAGGTTCCATCAAGATTTGTTATTCAAGGTGATACAAAATTATGAACTTGAGTTTTTTCAGGGACCTGGGGCAGAGTGTCCCCAGCCTGCTGAAGGGTGAACACTATGATATCTATGAATCATATTCCCAGAAAGAAGTCATAATTACATAATTCTGCTAAGACACAAAAAACTCTTCTGATGAAGTTGCTGAAGACTAATAAAAGGTATCTAAATATTTGGTTCACATCAATCCATTAATTCTACTCTGGAATCCTTAGCTTTCTTGCTTATAAAAGAAAAACAGTCCATTGCATACATTATTCAATTAACCTCTTATGGGTTAATACTTAAGGAGATACACTTCAAAGTAAGCCCAGGGTAGATGATTCCAGATTTAATTATGCTAGGAACATGGCCTGCCATCCAGAGTCCAGCTGTGTTCCTTCTTCCTCTTTGGGCCTCTTCAGGCTTGCCTGCTTCTGACTTAATTGGCTGCCACAGTCGATACAGTCTCAACTTCCATAGGGAGGAAGACAGGCTGCACAATAGCCTCCCAAAAGATATTTACGTCCTCATTCCTGAAACCTGTGTATGTTACTGTATATGGCAAGGAAAGGACTTGCAGATGTGATTAAGTTCAGGACTTTGACATGGGAATTTTATCCTGGATTCCTCAGGTTGGCTCTAAATGGAATCACAAGTGTCTTTATGAGGAGGCAGAGGAAGATTTGACTACAGAAAAGGAGAAGGCGATATGACTACAGGGACAGGATTTGGAAGCTGTATAAACACATACTAAGGAACAGCCACCAGAAGCTGGAAAAGACAAGGAATAGATTCCCTGCTAGAGACACTGGAGGGACTGCAGCCCTGCCAAAATCTCGTTGTTGACCTCATGATAGTGACTTTAGACCTTTGTCCTCCAAACTGTGAGGGAATAGATTTCTGTTGTTTTAAACCATCAAGTATGTGATAATTTGTTATAGCAGCCATTGGAAACTAATACTAGAAATAAAAGGGGCATTTCTTCTTTAAAAACTCTAAGGAAACAGAGAACCACTGGTTAGAACCACTATCCATAGCTACCCAAAGCACTTGGCCCTGAAAAGATACTAGATTCATTTTCTCCTTCCCTGCCTCTCTTTCTTCCTTCCTTTGTTGTTGTTTTCCCACGGTGCTGAAGATTTAACCCAGAGGTGTTCCACCACTGAGCTACATCCCCAGCCCTTTCAATTTTTCATTCTGAGACAAGATCTCTCTAAATTGTCCAGGCTGGCCTTAAACTTGTGATCCTCCCAAGTCACTGAAATTACCATTGTGATCCTGGTTTCATTTCCTTTTCCTGATGTAACAAATTGGTACAAACCTAGCGACTTAAAGCAACACAAATTTACTGATCTTCCATTTTTAGAAATGACAAGTCTGAATGGATCTTACAGAGCTGCCGAGGTACTCGCAGGACTGTGCTTCTGCCGGGGGCTTAGGAGAGAATCCATATTCAAGCCTTTTCCAACTTCTAGACAATTCTAAATATGTCTTTCTAACATATTTAGAATTCATAGTGTGTCCCAACATCACTGGGTGCGACCTCCTTCTTCCACTTACAAAGACCCCCTTGATTATACCAGGCCCACCATGATAATCCAGGGTCATCTTGTGTCTCCAAGTCCCTACCTTAACAACCTCTGCAAAAACTCTTGCCACATAGGGTAATATGTTCATAGGTTTTGAAGATTAAGATATGGACATCACTGAGGGGCCATTTTTCCTCCTACCACAGATTCCAAGACAAAATTGGGAACTGGATCAGATGGAGAAAATGAGGTCAGCCGAAGGACAGCACCCTTGGCCTTAGTGAAGAGCTTATTTTTTCCAAGCCCATTACTTTATCATCTTAGAATTCAAAGAAGAAGGGTCAAAGAAGTCTCACTTTCAAAATATCAAGACTGAGACTCAGACAGTTGACATGGTATTTTGGAGACTCATACAGTTATTCTAAGGAGATCAAAAATCTAAGCTGTTTCCACAACACCTCGCCACTGGCTACACCACAAGTATCACATGGCCAGTGTGTTTAGCAAGGTTTTATGATTCAGTCAGGGCTGTGCACAAATATTAACTTATAGTTGGTAAAGTCTCAAAGCTCAAGGTTGAAACTTTTTATGTTATTCCTCAAAGGTGAAACTTACTTTGTGAAATAGCTTTTCTCTTTGGTGGGAAGTAAGTGAAAACATTCTTGTATTTTTGGCTGATCTAAAAGAAATGCTGTTTTCAAAGAGTAAGTAGTTTTCACCTGTGTGTACTGTATTACATTCCGGTAATTTAGAAGAGGTTTTTAAGGAATAACCACCCCCCCCCAAAATAAATCAAAAGGTAAAATGTTTTCTATATGGAATTTTTAAAAAATCTTTTAAATAAGAGGTGAGTCAGGGGTGAGAGGAATAGTGTCAAATTAAATAACTGGTATTCTATTTCCCGTGTCTTATATTTCTGAGCCAAATCGTATTGGGTTTTAAAAGAGAGAGACTTGGCATTTCCACAAAATTTGGCAGAGATGAAAAACATCACATAGAAATACTGCAAGAATAAATCATACATCAAGAGTCCTGGCCAGAGAGAGCAGCCCTCTCCATCCACCCCAAATTAGGCTAAGAGGTTTTCTTTGAAATAAAATGGACCTTTGAAATTCTGAGTTATTAGAATAACTTGCATAACATATTTAGAATTCTGAGTAAAGCCAACCGTAGTTTCAGGCTTCTTTTTTTCTTCTTCTTCATTTTTCTATCACACAATATGGTGTTCTATATGGTTCTGGGAAAAGACGTGATGGACAGCATTTTATAAAGACTTATTTTGCTTTAAAAGCTTCACATTTTGTTTCAATGCCAAATTCAGAGTTGAGCATCTGAAAAAGGCATCTCACTTCTGAAAGTTATTACTGATATTACAAATAAGTCAATAATTCCCTGATTTCAATAATAAGGCTGAAAGCTTACTCACCACTGGGCCCTTTTGCTATATTAACCAGAGTATTCAGCTTAAGCAAGGGCCAATCTAAATTTTAGAAAAATAGAAAGATGGATATTTTAAGCAAACTACTTTAGAATAAACTTAGGCAGGCATCAGAAAGATCAAACCTGTAAGAATTATGATCACTAAAATGGGAAAAAATGAGAAAGCAATTAACATTTTGAAGTATATTTATTTCATCATTTATATAATCCTCATAACCATGTTCCGAGATACATATAATAACCTCTTAATTGCTAAAGAAAGTGAGGGTCAGAAATATTATGAGCCCTTCCTGAGGAGACTCTGTATGGAAATAGTTAATAGTTAACTTGAGTGACCCCAGGACTTTCTGACAGGACAGATATTTCACTGCTCCCAATATAAATAATTTATTCTAGATTGAGATCTGAGGGTAAAATCCATGAATGTACATAGAGCTTCTCCTGAGTTTCTTTACTTCTTTACTTCTTGAATATTCCACTTGAATCAGAAACATTTCCACACTGGGCATAAAGACAATGATGTACAAGGAGACACAGATCACTTTTACCAGGGCTTGGCACTCAGCTGGTAAACTGTTTTAACTCTCAACATTCATGTGGCTTTTGTATCTATACCCATAGTTTCTCCAACACTCAGATGCTTCATCTCTAGCATTTGAACTAAGATAGTCAAATTAGTCAAACACATGCTATTTGAACATCAACTATGTTATTTCAATCCAGGGCCTGATTCTAACTTTGGGCCTGTTGCTTAAAAAGAGAAGGTTGGAGTCAGAAACCAAGAACAGGTTTTCCAACATCTCCTTTCTTAAAGACCAATGCTATTATTCCTTAGCACATACATATTAAACTATAATACCTTACCGTTAGTTAAATTAACCTTGCTTTATATAAACTCCTTGAAACAGGTCGATAGAGCATTAGTCTTCTCAGGCTACCATAATAATTACCAGACTGGTGACTTAAACAACACAAATTTATTTTCTCACTGTTCTGGGGACTAGAAGTCCATGATTAAGGTGCCATCAAAGTTGATGTCTGTGAGGCAACTTGTAGGTAACCAACTTTTCCCTATAACCCTCACATGGCCCATCCTCTGTTTGCATGTGAAGAGAATAACAACTCTGGTGTGTCTTCATCTTTCCATATAGCCATCAATCAATCCTATGAGGGCCCCACCCTTATAACCTAATTTAACAAAAATCACTTTCTTTCTTAAAGACCCTGTCTCCAAATATAGTCACATTGGGCTTAGGACCTAACATATGACTTCATGAATTTGAAGGGACAGTTCAATTCATCCAACAGAAATAGATGATAGATAGATAAAAAAAAAAAAAAAAAGATCAATAGATATTAAGCTAAATTTTACATGGGCTAGCTAGTTTGGGTGTTCTATAAAATTTGCTCCATGCCATTCTCTGTCTCTTCAATATTTTGCTTAAAATGTGCCATGTGATGTGACTAATGACACCTATTTTTTAAAGTTGCTGTGAAGATTAAATAACAATGTATTTGAATTCAATTTGGCTTGTTGATGACTACTACTCGTATGATTCAGGTCAAGGATCACTTCTTCCAGTAAGTTTCTCTTGGTTTTTGCCCACTCCCTGACCCAGCCAAACTAGGCGAGGCACCTGGTTCTCAGGATTTCCCTCCTCCCTGCTGTATCATGCTTTAGCTATAGCATTAGACTGAGAGCTCTTTGAAAGCAGGAATAATGTGTCATTAATCTCCAGAACTTCAGCAACCATTCCAGTCCTTAATTCAACACAATGTTGAATGAATAAATGTGAAATGCCTGACAGAGTACCTCAAATATGATATTCATGCTACTTCATGTCCAGAGAACATTAAAAATTCAGTGAGCATTAACTACTAAAAAAGATGATTTTAGTTACTTCAAGTCGTAGAAGGTTTTAAAATGATTAAAACAGTGGGTGTGAAGAATCTTATGTTTCACTTTTATAATGACTTGTTATTTTTGAAATTCACAGCTTGGATATTTAAAAAAGAAAAAAGAAAAAAACGAGAAAGAAAAGAAAAGTGAAAGTTTCAGTTCCAGGATTTTTCCATGCTCTATCCCAACATTGCCTAACACAGAATTCATATCAACAATTCTCCTTTTCAAGAGCTTTCTTGACCTAAAAAAGAAAAAATAATTCAAGGTTATTTTCCCTATTGTCACCGCTTACTAGGTCTTGGAGAAACATTAAACATTATTTTTGGAACTCCAAATGGGAAATTTTGACCCACACAGGCAACATCTACTGTCCAACAGGACTAACTCAAGGTAAGGCCTATGACTGTATTCAAATCAGCAACCATATCCTTGGAACATTCTCATCAAAGGGGTAACTCTAGGCATACCCTCACAACAATCTGTCTTTTCAGTAAAAATTTGTTTTCACCTTTCATGATATATCTATTGACTTTTTCTTTCCCCATGAAGAAATTCCAGATCCTCCAAAGGAATCTGATTATCCCAAAGGATGTATTCCCACCTGACTTAACAGAAAGTTCCATAGACATGCCCCCAAAAAGATTAGATAACAGACTGGTGCAGAATGCAGTTAGGTTACCATCTTTTTTTCCATTTGAAAATCTTGGTTCACATGTTCACAGAAAAATTTCCACTACTCGGCAACAAAGAAACATACCTGTTAGGTTTCTAGTGGAATTCTGCAGCCTTTAAAGGGTGAAAAGCTGGGGTTCCCAATCCTGGCTGTATGTCATCTAGAAAAAGTTGAAAAATATTGATGTTACCCTGAGATTTCGGTTTATTGGTCCAGCAACCCGGGGATCGCGACTTTAAAAACTCTCTGGGTGTTTTGAAACTGAAGCCTGTCTTGAGACTTGCTGCTCTGGTCCTACAGCTGTGATTCTCATCCCTGGATACATTTTGGAATATGGAGAACCACAGGGCATCCTGGACCTCAGCCCCTCCCACTATGTCAGTAATTCTTAAACTTTAGACTACATTGGAAACATCTATAGAGCTTCTGAAAACACCTTGCTGACCCTTCTCTCAAGATTTAATTTGAGAGTTTGAGTGGGGCCTGAGAGTTCGCATTTACAAGTTCTGTTGCGCCGCTGTGACCTGTCCTGGAACCACTTTGAAAATAACTGCTGTAGGTATTGATTTATTTGGTCCAGGGAATTTTATATTTCTGGACTGAAAATGTCAGAAGTTTATAACTAAGCGCTGTCTCCTAGTCATTACCAATTAATCCACCCTGGCATTATAATGGAGATTCACCATGACTCTAGTTTGGGTAACATCTTACAGCACCCTCCTCCCCTGTGGCTTTCCAGGTCAGCATAGTAGCGGGAACAGCACATACAACAATCCTGCCTTCAACTATAGGCCAGAAACAGATAACTGTGGGTACATCATTATCCTCTGGTGATCAACTCACCTGATTTTCCCAGGACTTAATTGGTACTTAATTGAAAGTACCATATCCTGGTAAAATCCTTAGTCAAGAGAAAACCAGGAAAGTTGATCACCCTGTGTAACATCCAGTCTTTCAAGCAACAGCAAGTAAAACCAAGGTGACCTTGAGGAGTCCTTTCAAGCATCTGAGATAGTACATGTAAACTACCTCTCATAGACAGATGCTTCATAAAAAGGGATGATGGTTATGTCCCATGCCATCTCTTAGATGGGTTGTGTAGGAGAGGAAAGCACCATGCTTACTCACCAGTAAAGGTTTATAATAAAGTTATTGCAAGGCCACTGGCTTTGGCCAAACCCTTCAGAGTATAGGGTCTCAAACTTGGCTGCATATTGAAATACCAAGGGAGATTTTATACCTCCCTCCCAAATCATAGTCCAGGTCATTAAACAAGAATATCTGATATTGAAACTCAGACATTAGTATTTTTATAGGCTCCAAAGATGATTTCAACTTGCAACCAAAGTCAAATACCACTGCTCCATGTAATATTGCTTTAAGTGTGGTATGTGCCCCTGACTGGCAGCATCAGTGTGGCCTGGAAACTTGCTATACATACACATGTTCAGCACTATCCTCCTCCCTGCATGTATAATTAGAACCCTTGAACTTGGAGCTCAGAAATCAGTGTTTGTCAAGCTCTCTCTTGCATGCTAAATGTCACCCTTTGAGCAACAACAATATGGCATTTCCTATTTCTCTGTTGATATGCTATTTATTATTGGCAAATATTGCATTTTTTTTTAGCAGTTCCAGAATTAGCTGTTTTAATGGGAAGGTCTCATTTTCATATACTATTAAGTTCTATTTCCAAGATTTCACTTAGAGTTTTTGTGTCAATATTTGAAATAAATTTGACCTCTAGTTTTGATTTTGTGTGATCTTTTCCAGATATTAATGTCAGTAATATCCAATATGGTAAAATTACTTGGAAAGTTTTCCTTCTTATTTTATGCTTTGGATCAGTTTGTCTAACACTAAAATTATCTATTCCTCAAAAATTTGGAATTCATTAGTTAAAACATATGCGGCTCTGTCACTGTTTTTGGAAGTATATTTTGGATAGTTTTTGTTTCACAAATGCTATTTCTACAGTCATTTGGGGGTATTTATATTACCTAGAAAATCATCTCTGAGATTTTTTGCAAGTATTTACATAGGATAAAGATAGTGTTTTCTTAAATGATTTTTTTTTAATCTTTCAATATGTGCTTCTATGTTTTTTTCCAAATTCTAGAACTGAATATTTAGTACATGAATTGAAGTTATTAGTTAATATTAAATACTTAAGTATGTGAGTTTTTCTTGGAGATTTGCTGTGGCTGATGTACATAAGTTTTGATAAGATTTTATTATTCTGAATTCTACATTTTGAAAAATGCTATGATAAATAATAAATTTTAAATGTTCATTGGGCATTTTTAAAAAAGCAATTTTATGGCACTGCAGAGAAAAGATTATGTACATAGAAAATGATACATATGTCAATTTATAAATGGGTATATGTAAATCAACCTATGATAATGGACTGTTTATATATGGTCTTATTTTATGTAGTTTATTAGTAGAACATAGATTAGTAAAATCCTTAAACATAAAATAATTAAATTTTTTAACAAAGAATAACTTTAGTTATTTATGTTGGGGAAACATTTACTCTTTTTAAAATTTGCATCTGCCTGACATGTTGAAATTATGTATCTTGTTATTTGCTATTTCTTACTTTTTTCCCAAAATTATCCATTCTCATTGTGAAAAATTTTAGAAATATAAAAAAAAATTCAAGAAGCTTTAAAGCATCATGATGCCTATCCAATGGTACTGTTATTATTAGGGATAAAGCCTATATGTACTTTTGCAACTTAGTTCCTTGCCTTTCAATTAATGATTCAAGAAAATATATAGAATATATTTCTTATTGTATATTTTACAATACATTTCTTATTGCATATTTTAGTGACTTAAGAGCATATCCCTTTACAGATATTTACATTTTAGTGTTTCATAGATAGACCTTGTTTTTAATTTTTGATATTATAAATAATACTAAAATTAATCTTCTTATATTTTCATGTTTGTACATAGATGATTGCTGTCTTAGGAAAAAATGTTTAACATGGAAATGCCTAAAATGGAAAAAAAATCAATGGGTTAATGAATATGAAGCATATTGATTAATTATCCTGGTGAAATATCTTTATTTTAGCTGTTTCTTTTCAATGGTAGAGAGCTGCAGCTTTACATTCATCCTAGTTGAAGGCTCTTAAAAAATAAACAACAACAACAACAAAACCCAGCAATATTTGCTTTATATTTTTCTAAATTGAATTTTTTTTGTTGTTGTTAGTGTTTTCTGGCTTTTCATTTTAATGTTTGTCCATTTCACAGTTTGTTTCCTTACATTTGTGTTTCTCCATCATTTGTTAAGTAGACCCACATCCCATTATCTACTAATACTTCTGAAAATATTTTATTTTGAGCATTCATGCACTTAAACTGCATCACTCACTCCCCTAGTTCCTACTTCATAGAAAGAGAAATGATGCTGCTGCCCTAGTTCTCAAAGTGTAGCCATGAATATCTTGCATCAGAATCATTCAGGGCTAATTATTAAAAATGCAGTTTCCTAAGCCCTAGCACCAAACCCAATGAATCACCTTGGACTATAGCCCAGGAATCTGCATTTATAAGTATCCCAAATAAATCTTCGACACATGGAAGTTTTAGAGTCTCTTTTCTTTTTTTTCCCTAGCAGAATATGCAAAAATCTCAAACAGAATTAAAGAGAAATCCCATCCTAATAGCAAACTGCATTTCTACAGTCCTATTGTGCTCCGATTACTTATCTGAATTAAAATGAGACAGATATTTGGGGGATGGCTAAATGGAAACTCTGAGCACTGTTTCTTTAGTGGCTTTTAAAGATATCCTACGTCTTCTTAAAGAACCTCTGTGAATGACCTCAGTCTTGGGGAGAATTAGCCTGTTTCAAACCAACCACTTTCCTTGCTTTTCCTGAAGACTAAGTAACTATTAGAGCAGACATTAAACCATAACCACCAGTAGCTATACCAGATGAGTCAACTCAGGTTATAATTAGGGGAAGAAAAAAACAGAGGGACAGTGGTGGGATCAGGGAAAGGCTGCTACTGGAAGGAGGAATGTTCCAGGTCACCCTCCAGAGGACAATGAGCTCTCCTCAGGGGTCAGCACCGGTCAGAGTCCACAAGCACACCTGGTATCCTTCTTAAGCCAGCTAGATGTTTCAAGTGTCCATAAATACCCAATCTTAGCAGGATGAACAGAAAGATACTCAGATATTACAGTGTGTTTTCAAATTGTATGATCCAGAACTGCACATAGGTGGCATTAAAAGGGGGAGAAGCAATAAACTCAAGGTGTCTAGTGTTTGAGAAGATTCAAGAGGAAACATTATTTCTGGTACTAGAAGTAGCCCTAGGTTATGAAGCCCTCATATCTGACAGGAAGAATTATGGACCCAAGGAGATAGGAGGGTCAAATTCCCAAGACAGTTCACCCTAAGAAATGGTAACTCATCAGAGATGGAAGACTGAGAAGGTGCTGGTTGGTAGGTGAGGGATCACAGAGGAGCAAGTCCTGGAAATTCCTTAGCAACATGATAGGCTTCCATCATCTGAACCCTGCTCATTCCTCCAGCCTCCTCTCTGCCTAAGGTTCTCTGTCACAACCAGACTTCCTCAAAGTCCCCAAGTACTCCTGCTCCCTCCAGCATCAAGCTCTTTGTTGTATTATTTCTTCAATCTGAACAATTTCAGGTTTGCTTAAATTGTTTTGATATTATAAATAATACTAAAATGATATTATAAAATAATACTTAAACTTATTATAAATAATACTAAAATGATATTATAAAATAATACTTAAACAATTTCAGCTTGTCTCCACACTGTTGCAAACCAATGTACTTGAAATGATTCTTCCATCCCAATTGGTGAATGCCAAATCACTAACAAAAAAAAAGGATACTACATCCCATCTTTTTCTAAAAGCATTCAATTTTTCATTTCTGGCAATATGAATGGAACTGGACAACATCATACTAAGTTAAATAAGCCAAATACAAAAAAAAAAAAAAAAATACCATGTGTTCTCACTTTATGTCCAAGCTGAAACAGTTGATCTCATAAAAGTAGAAAGTCAAATAGTGTCTAGCAGAGGTTAGGAAGGGTGAGGGGAAGGTGGGATAGAATGGGGGGCATAACATCAAAGTACAGTTAGGTAGCAGGAATAAATCCTAGGGTTCTACAGCACAATAAGATGAGTAGAGTTCACAACAATTCATTACATATTTTATAAAGAACTAGAAGAGTTTGAAGTGTCCCAACATAAATGATAAATGTTTAAGGAGATGGAAATGTTAATTACTTTGATTTGTTTAATCACACATTATATAGATGCATCAAATGATCACAGTTGTACCTCATAAATATGGACAATTATTATATGGCAATAAGAAAGTATTCATTTCTATATATATGTGTGAGACCCAACAAAGACTTCAGTTTGTACCAAGGCACAAATCTAGTTCCTGTATTAGCCCAAGAGGTTTTCTGATTCTGGACTACTGTTTTAGTTTGAATTAATTCGAATTCCTCTGGAGGAGGGATGCAGTGGGGAAAATCCATTTCCCACACAAGCTGTCCTGGATTCTGTGACTGGTAAAGAGGCCTGCGGCTTCCAAGGGCAACCTCTTCAGGAAGGGTCCAGGGAGTGACGGACAGCGGTGAGAACACAGAGCTGACTGCCTAGACTTGGGGACAACACATGAGGCCTTTCTTTGTAAATGTGTCTTCATGCACTTGTGTCAACTGCTCCCTGACCCAGAATCACCCTGTTAAACAAACCAGGGATTACCCACAAACCCACACAAAGCTAAACCTGCCAGGGCCTTTATAATCCCCAACACAGCCTCTACCTGTTCACACTCATTAGGCTCTGATAAAACTGCAGTGAAAAACCTCCCCTCCAAGACTCTCAGGAAGGAGAGATTAGCTCAGTTTTCCCTTCAAAATGACACTTCAAAAATCATATGAACAGAGTTTCCTTGGCAGTGGCCTACTGAATTGCAAATGAAACCAACCGATGGCCCATGTCACTCAGAAGCTATTCTAACCTCAAATTCTTGCCCTAGAAATTATGGCTGGACAAATTTGAAATACCCAAACCTGGATTAAGCCTGTAAGCTTCAATTGACTTCAATTCAAGCCCCACTCCCTAGTGTTATCATGTATGACATCACCACATTGCAATGACATGTATAATCAAAAAGCCAGACTGCTTTCCTCTGGGGTTTTGGAAGAGCAATTCCTTTATAGGGGCAAAAATGTGAGCCATGACCTTCTTCTTTATATTGTAGGTCAAGTATCAAATTGAACATTTATCCTTTTAAATAGACATTGCCATGTAATCAACCCAATGTCTGGTTTGTTGATTTATCCTCCACCACCCAAATAACTACTTGGGCAGAGTGCCTTTTTGGAGAATATCTGAGTGAACTGGTCCCACTCTTCTCTCATTTCACCTTATTAGAAAATTCAAGCAGAAACAGACAGCCTTGGAGACATCAAGTTTCAGGGACTATCAATCTAGCTGAAGCGTCAGAGTTTGGGAATAAAAGAACCCCCATTGCCCAGGTGCTGCTCAAGTGGTATTGGAAATGACCTTCAGGGCCTAAGGTTTAGGAACAGAGTAGAAAATTTAAAAATAGACACAGAGGAACCTGAGAACATAGCACAGCAGAACTGTGTTGGAGGACAGAGAGTGAGACTATAATTGGGCCAAAAGCAGCTGGTCTCAGGAAGGAGGTGAATCACAGCAGATCCAGGGAGATCTGAGCTCTTCTGATTATGAATCAGCCAACTCCTTCCAGAATCCCAGCTGAAAGCTGAGGCAGGGGTGTGTGCCTAGGCAGGTCCCAGGCCACAGGTTCCAGCATGTAAAGCCATGTGCAAGTGAGACAGGACTCCAGGGCAGAGAGGCAGGCCCCCAACACAAGCTCAGGCAACAATTGCTCCCGTCCTCCAAAGGAGCACCGTAGAGCCAGGAGAAACCTGTCATCCCAATAATCCTTCATGATTTGCAAGGAGAGAAGGTGTTTTGAAGATTTAATATGAAAAGAATGCTTTAAAATATGCAAATAATTCCACTCACAAATAGTTAATAATTTATCATAATCATTATTTGCTGATAATTTGAATATTATGAACTGCAGGATGCTGCAAAGCATACTGATACTCTTGTCTAAGAACTACAAATGTTTTTATCTGGGAATTTTATTTTATTTTACTTCTCAGAAAAGGAGCAACCCCATTAAGGCTGAAAACACAGGCTGCTCCACCTTACACTTCACTTTCACAAGGAGCTAGCAGAGGTTTCCCCATCTGTGGATCTAGTTGAAGTCATTAATTAGAGGTGTATTTAATGGGGGCCAGGTACTTTGAGGCTGCTAGGAAGATGAGGATGGAGCTGAACCTGTTTCCCAGGTGACTTGGGTAAATCAGCAAGTCATCGTCAAACATCCGTGGCCTTCCTTACACTTTCCCTCCGTTTGAGAAAAGCAGCCATCTTTTCTCACATGGAAATATGGGCTCCTGAGAAAAGGAAAGAGCTAACATTATTGATATTTGCTACATTCCAGATTAGTGATAAGTGCTTCACACAAGGCCTCTGCTTGATATTCACCTCTGTGAAGTAGGTATTTCAATTATTACCTGAAGTACAGAAAATCTGAGTATCTCCCCCACAATACAGGTAAGTGGATGTATTAGACTCCTACTGTGGCTGTAACAGACTACCAAAAACTTGGTGGCTTAAAACAATATATATTTATGACCTTACAGTTTGGCAAGTTAGCAACCAGAGAAGAGTCACTGACCTAAAACCCAGGCATGGACAGGGCTACATTCCTTTCTGGAGGCTCTAGGGGGATAGATGCCTTTGCTTACCTCCTCCAGTTTCTTGGAGCCTCCCATTTCTAGTTTCAGGGTTCCCTTTCTCCAACTTGAAAATCAGTGACATAGCTTCTCTCTGACCCTGCTTCCAATTATCACCTTTCCGTCTTTAATTCTGACTGATTCAGAACAATCTGACTGATTGTTTTACTTTTGAGGATCCTTGTGATTATTTCAGGCTCCTCTGCATCCTCTGGGGGAAACTTCTCATCTCAAAGTCCCCTTCTCTCCCCCTTCACCATCACAACCCTGATCTCACCAACATCCTCTCTCGTGGGATGGCCACCTGGGCCTCCCAGCTTGTCTTCTACCCAGCAGTCACTTTCTGCAATCCATTCCCCACACAATGCACCTCATGGTTCTACTTCCCTTTGTTCATGTCACTCTCCTGCCATCCTGACCTCTGTCACATCTTGATGGCACACACTCCTGTCTACCTCCATGTCTTCCCACCTGCCACTTCCTCTACCTGGAATACTCCTATCTTCACTCTTCATCTGGAGGCACTAATTCAAATCTCCATGCAATCTGGATCTCTGTTTAAATGCCATTCCCTGTGTTAGTCTTTCCTTTCCCGATATCTCCCCTCCCACACACATACAACTCTGATAGCACCTTGTGCTTATTTATGCTTGTGAAGAAAATATTGTCTTCCTCCACTTGATTGTAAGGACTTTGAAGGCAAGAGTCTGCCTGTTTTTCCCAAATTGTTGTGTTTCTACCACCTAGAACCTGATACACAAGTGCTTAATAAATGTACGTTGAATAAGTGCTCTAGGGATGACCAGCCCTGAATCTGTATCACATCATCCATCTCCACCACCCCTGCCACCACCGTCCTTATATTTTATTTGTAATAGCATTGTATAGATTACAAAATAAAAATTCATAGTTGCATTTCATTGTAATGCTTTAAGGTGGGTAGAATGATTATAATTTTATGGCTATGTAAATTGAAACTCAAAGAGAAAAGTGATGTCCCCCAAGGAACACAGAAAAAAAGAATATGACCCAGTCCACACTTGCCATGCTCCTACGTCATCATCAGAATGTAGATGTCCTAAGGTTACAGCCAGGGACACCAGGAAAGGACAGCTGGGTCCTAAGGCCCAAGACCTCAGAAGGAAGCAGTAAAGAGACAGTCAACTTCCTCGAAGATTTTGGTTTTCTCTCAATATGCCTGGTGGGAAAGCAGGAGAAGGGTGTAACCCAACTTAGCCACACCCAGACTTCATGAAAGGCTGATTATGGATGTCTCTCTTCTTAAGTCTCTGAGAAGAGGACCTGAGTCTTTCCAACTTCTTCACCGTCGTGTGACATCATACTCCCTTTTCCTCTTTCCTTTCTAGCCCCTTGAGTCTTTCCATCCCAATCTGTGTGAGCTTCCTTGGTCTTGCACTTACCTGGAGCCAGGATCCTTTCATAAATTATGCTTGCTCTTTTGCTTTCTGTTGACCCCCCTACACCCAGGCTTGTCAAGTTATAGCCAGTGGGTGGGATGGGCCATTTTCAACCCACTGCCTGTTTTGGAGATAAATATTTATTGGAACACAACATTCTACATTCATTTATATGTTGTGTGTGGCTATTTTTGCACTACAACAGCAGAGTCGTGGTCTGCAAAGCCTCACATACATGCCATCCAGTCCTTTGCTGAAAAAGTGTTCCAGCTCCTGTACTGGAGTCTAATAAAATAACTGTGTCCACGTCACCTTTCACTCACCATCGGTGCCACTGAAGCTTAACAGGGAGCCTGATCCATGGAAGAATCGACAGCTATTTTTTGGAGTAAGTAAAATCATAGCACGCCAGGTTATTTCTATGTAAAAATCTTATTTTAGTCTCCCACCAACACTGAAAAGTTTTAAAGGTGTTACCTTTATCCAGAAATTCAAAATTGAAGAGGACAAAAGTCTCAACCAAAGTCCTATGCATTGTAGACAGCAGGAGCAGAATGCCAGGCCAGCTTTCTCTTTGACACCAGGTGGGGAGCACCAGGTGAAGGCCTGCAGGTAGCCAGAGTTGGGCTGCTGTGCTCCCTCTCAGTCCGTCTGCAGGTGCATTCTACTAACTGCTTCCACTTGGGCATTGTGCTAGGACCTCAACACTCTCTGAGAGAAACAAGTAGCATTGTCTTCTTTCTATACATCAAATACCAGATCAGTCTTTCCCTGGTCCAAAACATCATTTAGTACAGCTGCCTCATGAATTGTCAAAGAGATACTTTCTAAAGCATCAAGAGGGGCCCAGGCCTAAACCCCACAATCAGAGGAAGATGATGCATGTCTACAGCAGTGTGCCCTAGGAAAACATAATTAGTATATACAGGGCCCAGAAAATACTAGTATGCCATGTGTAGACCAATCAGCTAAATGAAGAAGTATCTGAAGGCATCAACAGCCTGTGATTAGGAATTCAGAGTTTGGGGCTAACCTTTGATGAGGTAAGATCAAGAGGACATATAGCATATGATTGCAGCTGTGTTTTATGGAATATAGGAATTATATTTTACCCTAGATCTCAAAACCTTCATAAATCAACCACTGGGATTTCTTGAAGAAGGTAGAGCCCACAACTTGTATGTTTCTGTCTTCCAGCCAGGAGACAGCAAGAGCTAAGTTAAGGAAAATGACTGGCCTAGTATAGATTTCTAGAGAACCAACCTAGATAATATGCATCTTCTTAGAATCTCTGACTTAAACAGTGTGACCCAAAGTTCCAGCTCCCACAGAAATTCACACATGTAGTCCCTATACATGGTCAAGGAGGAACTCATTGATGTGCTTGGATGAATTAATTCAAACTACAATATAATTGACTTATATTTTAACAACCATTGCTTGCCAGACATTGTTCTAGATACTTTACAAGTTTTGGAGAGGCTAATGGTTTTGCCTTTCATAAATAGTGAGTTTGAAGTACTTGTGGATTTCCAGCTGAATATTAATGTGGTCTTTCAGAAAAATACTAAAGACTGGATATGAGCCAGGCACACTATGCTAAATTCTGGAGAAATAGAGGAGAAAAAGATGTACATGAATTGTAAGAGGATGCAGTCTAGGAGAGGAGAGAGGTAGAAAACTAATTGTTTTCAGCTACTCTGAAATAATAAAATGGCAATGAACATAATAATCATTATAATTGGTTCAGCACTTATTCTACAATTGGCATTTTATATCAATGGGCTCATCAAAGATTATTAACGACTCTAAAGGTACAAATTCATGTCTTCAACTTATGAATGGGGAAACTGAGGCTTAGATAAGATGAGCAATTTGATTTGAAACCTCACAACCTGTCAATAACAACATATTTGACCCCAGAGTGGGTGTCCCTGCTGCTATCTCATGTCCCTCCCCCTCTCCCATTCCCTTTTGAATGTTCAGAGGTCTATACGCAATGCAAAGAGTGTCTGGGGGCTGGGAGAGTAAGTATGTAAAGGCTCACAGGAGGGGGAGATTGGAGTCAGGGCTTAAACAACAGGATGGCATTTGCTAACGTGTGAGCAGTGGGCACTGATGGCCATGGAATAGTAAGGATTTGGAAAGTTTCTGCTGTGTTAGGAAACAGAAATTAGCACAGGAGGAAGATGGGGGATGTTGAAAGAGATGAAAATATGTGACCAGAGGAATACATCAGGATCACATCACCATTCCCCCTGGAGACCAGCTGTCATAAAGAACCATGACTTCATTTCATAGAGAAGATCCATTGGCCTTTTCTAAGCAATGGAATTATGATGACCCATAACATCCAGAAGATAAAGCCATACCCTCACCATACCATTTCAGTAGTGCCTAATTCAGTATCTGTTATGTAACAGGTGTTTAGTAACTTTTGGATAAATTAATGCATATTCCTAAATAATCCATTGACAGCAATTTGGAAGATGTGCTAAAGAAAGAAAAGACTATTAAAAATGGCAGATGATCATTGGAACAATCTAGAAGAAATCTCAGTGATGGTAAAGAAGTCGACGTGGGAGAGACTCCTGAAGTAGAACTGACAAGTCCTATAAGAGAATGACCATTTGGTCTCAGAGCAAGATTCCCAGAACCCTTATTTGTGTGTGAACCTCAGTGGAGAACCCAGAATGAACAGAGTTGGCATTTTAAGTTTGAGGTGGCTTTGAAGCATTACTGCACAGATTGGGGTCTGATCTGGAGTGACAGAAAAGACAGATTCAAAATGGCTGGCAAGAGGTCATTTTTTTCTTGGAGGTCTCACACAGTCCTGATGGCATGAGCTCTGCCCTGATAAAAGGATCTACGTCACGCAGCATGAGAAAGTGTGAGAAGAAAATGGAGAACCCAAGAAAAGATGAGCTAAACTTCAGCAATATGAACCGTCCCAGGCGTGTGGTTCTGCTCCGTAGGAGTACTAGGCAAAGCCGGGGCAGATTTCTTAGCCTTTTCCTGTGGAAAATTTATGAAGCCCAGATTGAAGAAAATGTTCTGATAGTTTTAGGGCTGGCATTTTAAGTTGGAATGCCTTCTCAAAGTAGCACATAACGGCACAATTCAATAACTCTGACCATTGTGGAAAAATGCCATGTGCCAAAAGCGATTTTCCATAATTTTGTTCAGAAAATCTGAAAGAAATGCAGAAAATGGATTTGCAGCCCTGGCAGCAGGCAGAGAAACAGTAGCAGAGGGCTGCAGGCCAGTAATTGATGTTTCAAATATCACTGAGTGCTTTGCCTGTAATTTCAGGGGAGAATGATAATAATTAAAAGCACAAACTTACAAGTCATTTCTAAGGAGGAAAATGCTGAATGCACTGTTAGTGGAGGGGGTCTGTAGAGATGTTTAACTTTTTCCAGCTAGCTTTCAGATATGCGATGTTTTATGTTCACAAACTGACTTTCTTCCCAAATGTTCCAAAGAGCCACAAAATGGAGTAGGTTGTTAACCCGTGGGATTCCCCAGGGACAAGGATACTGCTGTGCTCACATGAGAGTCCCAGGCATCCAGACCTTACCTGATGGTGCTAGCTTTTCTCACAAACAGCACGTATGTAAAAGAATAAAATTAAGCCTTTCTTCTCCAATTACAAATTCAATAGTGGTTATAATGGTTTGAGTCTGTGCTATGAGATATATCAGTGCTTGGGTCCCACCTCTACCCTTAGCAGCTCTATAACCTTAGGGAAATCACTCGACTTCTCTGAACCAGTTTCTTCACTTGGAACATGAGTATAATAGTACTTAACTCTCACAGAGTACTTATTAAGGATTAATGGAAAGGGCAAAACATTAAACAGTTTTTTCACAGTTTGTGATCAGTGCTCAATATACATTAGCGCTTATTGAGATTATTGGTGCTGCTAAAATGATAGTTACTCTATTTTATATAATTTATTTTTGATGACAGAATGCTATTTCCTCAATTAAAGATAGGATAAATCTTTCTAACATGGAAACAAAATAGCCAGAGGCTAAACTGAGCTTGGTACCCTTTTCTTGCAAGAACTCTCCTTCAGCCACTCAATTCAGGGATTTGGTTTTCTGAATCTCTAACTCGATCACCTATCACTATCATGGGCCCTCGCATACAGTGAGCACTCTACTAATGTGTGTGGGGCTTCAGAAGGGCCAACAGTTGTCTTTCCTGGGGAATAAGGGACAGGGGCCTCTGGTGCCCTACCAGCTACTGCTGACTAGCACGGTGCTTCCGCCTGCACCACTGTGATATCTGGTATTTTTGTTTATGTGCAAACTCTTTCTTCCAAGCCTTGACCAGGGGTGACCTTCTAGATCTTGGGTTGACAGAAAAGATAACAGGCTTTGTCTGAAAAGACAAAAGCTACGGATTGACGGGGATGCTGTGATTAACAGATGCAGCAAGCACATTAAGCTAATGCTGTCATTGCAGCAGCCACCATTAGCACTGCACTAAAGTGGCTGTTGTGTGTTTTTCTTAAGGGCCCTCATCCTTTCCCTGGCCTATCAGAATGAACTAGTTACTCACTTCCTTAGGTTTTCACAGACATGATCTGACCTGTTGGCTCATGACTCTGAATGTGATCCAGCAATCCGTAGAGGAAACAGGACTCCCTCTCCACTCCCACCTCAGCCTTGCACAGAACAGGACCTTTTATGCCTCTGGAAAATAATTTACACAAGGTCGGTACATACACTCCCTAAAGTGACATGAGTATACAGTAGGCAGGTGCCTTGCATCAAACCGAAAAGTGACACTGTTTTACTCAGCGTGACTTAGAGGCAGGACAAGGAGTCATGATGAAATCGTAACACTGTTTCTTGGATCCCCACTAAATAATAGGTTGGGAGCATAATCCCAGATGGATATTTGTGAAAGGCACAATTTTATCCAAATGCAAGACAAAATTTTCTCAAAATACTTATGGTATTTTGCTAATCTAAAAACTCTAGGCATAGGATTGAAGTGGAAAGAGTTATATCTTCTCCCTGGAAACTCTGCATCATGAATTCATTGGGTTAAACAGCAAATTCCAGGAATTGAAAGTTCAGCCAGCAAGCAGGAAGACAGGGTGAGAAAAGAGGTACCAGGTGATGTTATTGATTTTGATTGACAAGATAAAGCAAATAGAACCATTTTTTCCTAGTTGAATTGTAATTGTCATTTAGTGTCAAGATGAAGGTGAGTGGAGTTAAGAATGGTGGTAACAATTAGTAGGAAAAAAAAAATAGAGAGCAGAGCTGCAAGGGAGGTCTCAGCAGGATGCTGACCCATGTGATAACATGTATTTTAACACAACATTGCAATATATAGTTTAGTGATTCGTTCGTATTTATTTATTTATGTTATTTATTGATTGCTGAGTAGTATTCCGTATTACGGACATCACAGTTTGTTTATGCATTCAACTATTGATGAACCTGTGCGAGTTCCCCCTGCCAATGACCACCATATTTTTACTGCTACAAAGAAGACTTCTATGAATATTTATGTAAAAGCCTCCCTTTGAGCCTCTCATTTCTCTCAGATACGTATCTAGGAGCGCAATGGCTGGATCCTAAGTAGGTGTATATTTAGCCTCCTAAGAAACTACAGGACTGTTTTTCAAAATTATAGAATTTTTGTTTTCTCCAGCAGGTTATCACCATTCCAGTCCTTCTCCATCCTCACCAGCACAGATACAGCTGGTCACTTTATTTCAGCCTTCCCAATAGGTGTGTGGGTTTTGTTATCATTATTGTTTTTGTTTTTTTTTTTTTGCCAATAGATTTCTTTTTTGTAGGAAAGGTACAGAGTTCCCTCATAGACCCCATGCCCACACAGGCAGAGCCATCCCATCATCACCATCCTCTACCAGAGCATACATTTGTCACAACTGATGAACCTAGAAAGGCACATCATTATCACCCAAAGCCCATAGACTGTGTGAAAGTTTACTCAATGGTTTTTGCAAACCTCTGATGGTATCTGCCAACCATTGTATCATACAGAATCTTATGTGCGCTACTATTCAACCCTGTCTTCCCCTTAACTCCTGGAAACCACTGATCCTTTTACTTTCACTAGATTTTCCTTTCAAAAAGATGACAGATATTTAGAATGAATGATAGAACTTTTATATTGGCTTCTTTCACTTACTAATATGCGTTTCAGTTTTATGTGTCTTTTTATGGCTTGATAGTTCATTTCTTTTTAGTTCTGAGTAATAGCCCATTGTATAATATACCACAACTTATTTTCCCATTCACCTACTGATAGATACCTTGGTTGCTTTCAAGTTTTAGCAATTATGAAAAAATTTGTTACAAACACTCATACACAGATTTTTGTGTAAACATACATTTTTGACTCATTTCCAAACCATCTTCCAAAATGCTACCATTTTGTGCTTCCACCACCAATGAATGAGAGTTCATGTTCCTCCACATCCTCCAAGTGTTGGTGCTGTTAGCATTTTGGATTTTGTCCATCCTAATAAGTGTGTTGTGGTTTCTCATTCTTGTCTTAATTTGCAATTTTCTAATGACACATGATGTTGTTTTCATATGGTTATTTGACATTTGCAAATCTGATTTGGTGAAGCATCTGTTCAAATCTTTTCACTTGTTTATAATTGGGTTGTCCATTTTCTTTTTTTTTTTAATATATATTTTTTTTTTTAGTTGTAGATAGACACAATGTCTTTATTTTATTGCTTTGTATGTGGTGCTGAGGATCGAACCCAGGGCCTCACGCATGCAAGGCAAGCGCTCTACCGCTGAGCCACAATCCCAGCCCCCCATTTTCTTATTGTTGATTTTTATGTGTTCTTTGTATATTTTTGATCATATATTTCTTTTGCAAATATTTTCTCCCAAAGATTTGTCTCCTCATTCTCTTTTGAAGAGCAGAAGCTTTTAAGATTAATGGGATTGAGTGTATCTATTGTTTTTTTTTTGGTGGATTATATCTTTGGTTAAGAATTAGTATTACTTTTTTCAAGTACTTGATAGAACCCATCAGTAAATTCATTATGATGTGGAATTTTCTTTGTGAGGATTTTAAATACAAATTAAGTAACTTATTCAGGTTATCTATTTTTTCATGAATGAATTTTGGCAATATGTCTTTCAAAGAATTTGTAGATTTTATGGTAGTTGTCAAACTTAATGGCACAGAATTATTTGCAATGTTTTATTATCATTCTTTTAATAATTACAAAACCATCAGTGACATCATCTCTTTTATTTTGTATATTGATAAGAAACTTTAATATTTTCTTCTGATTACTATGGCTAGAGATTTACTAATTTTATTGATCTTATCTAACAACCAATGCTTAGTTTCATTTTCTCCATTATTTTACACTATTTTTCTATGTTCTAGTTTATTTCTGCTATGATCTTTATTTATTTTGTCTACCTATGCTAAATTCAAATGTTCTTCTGCTATTTTCTCAAGTTGGAAACTGAGGTATTTATTTAAGATCTTTCTTATTTTCTAATATAGGCGGTTGATCATTTAATCCTATGAATTTCCTCCCAGGTATGGCCATAGTGGAATTCCAAAAAAGTTAGTATGTGTATTTTTATTTTTATTAAGCTTGAAATACATTCTAATTTCATTTTTGATTTCTTCTTTTATTTATGATGAATTGATTCAGAGGTGTATAATTTAGTCTACAAGTATTTGGGGATTCTACAGAATTTATCAATTACAGATCTGGTAGCAGAATTCTGTTCTTAATTTTAATTTATTTCTATTGTGATATGAGAACATATCTTGTATGGTTTAAACCTTTTACAAGTATGGAGACTTGTTTTTTGGTTCAAGATATGTTCTATCATGGTAAATATTTTAAGTGCATTTAGAAAGGATGTATACTTTGGCATATTTAAGTAGAGGGCTCTGTAAACACCATCTAGGTCAAGTTGCTGGAGAATGCTGTTCAAATCTGCTCATACTTACTGATTTTCTGTCTTTTGTGTTCTCTTTCTTTCTAAGAGTATTGAAATCCCCAACTATGTTTGTGGACTTGCTTATTTCTCCTTGCTGTTATAAACAGTTCTTGGTTCATGTTTAGTTTTATTAAGTGCATATGCTTTTAGAATCATCATATTCTTTTGATGAATTTGCTTCTATATATTTATAAAATAAAACTTTGTATCTCTGGCAACATTCTTAGCTCCAAGATCTACCGTTTTTGTCAAGATAGCTACTCCATATTTCTTTTCTTTAGCATTAACATGTTTTATCTTTTTCCTATGCTTTTATTAAACTTATTTGTATCATTATAACACAAATGTGTTTTTTTGTAAGCAGTGTAAAATGGATTCTCCCTTTTTTAATCTAACCCAAAAATCACTGCCTCTGAATTGGGTATTTAAACTATTTACTTTTAATTTTATTATTTATGTGACAAGGTTCAAAACTGCCATCTTGTGTGTTTATTCTCTACATTCTTTCTTACTTCTTTCTTTTTCTGCTTACTTTGATGATTCCATTTTCTCCCCTTTGGTGGATTGCCACTAGGTATAACTCCCTGTTTTGCTGTTTAGTGACTACTTTAGGGCTTATGCTATATAGGATAAGCATAAGGGTTTATGATATATCTTTGATGTATGGTAGTCTACTTTCAAGTGATATCATATCACTGCACATGCAATAGAGGAGTCTTAAAGAGTATACCTAAAATTTTCCTGTCTTCCTCTTTGGAATACTATTCTATATATTATTTTTATATATATAATAAATACCACACTAAGTTGTTATTACTTTGTTTAAATAGTCAATTCTATTTTTAAGGAATTTAAGTTACAAAAAAATCTTATGTATTCACTTATAGCTACTATTTCCAATGTACTTCATTCTTTTGTGAAGATCCATATTTCCACCTGTTATTATATTCATTTGGACACAAGACCTTTCTTTAACCTTTCTGGTAGTGAAGATCTGCTGCTGACAAATGAGCTTGTGTTTGTCCAGAAAACTTAATTTTGCCATCATTTTTGAAAGGACATTTTCATGGGGTATAAAATTTTAGGCTGATTCTTCCCTGCCATACTTCAAAGATTTTCCACTGTTTTCTTGTTCGCATTATATCTCATGATAAATCTGCTATTGACACTTTCTTTCTTTCTTTGGATATAATATATTACCCCAACCCCCAGCTGCTTTTTAGATTTTATCCTTGTCATTGTTGTTGAACAAAAGATTATGATTTTCCCTGGTGTAGTTTTCTTCATGTTTATTGTGCTTGGGGTTTTCTGAAGCTTTATGTTTATAATTTCATCCAATTTGGAAACATTTCGCTCATTATATCTTCAAATATTTGCTCTTCTTCTTTATTCTTTGGCAATTCCAAATACATATCTATTAGGCTGCTCTACATTGTCCCATATATTACAAGTTATTTCTTCATCTTTTTAATCAGTATTCTTCTCTGACTATGTTTTGCTTTGAGTCATTTCTATTGATATTTTTTCAATTTCCCTAGCATTTTTTACTGCAAAGTCTGGTCTGCCACTAATTTCATCCAATGTCTTTGTTTATTGTCTATAATTATTTTCACCTATAAAAGTTCTGTTTCAGTCTTTTTTATATCTGAAATATGGTCAGAATACCTGTGTGTCACCATTTCTCTAACAGTACTAGCATATGTGTCAGTTCTGGGCTGGTTTGAAATGATAAATTTATTTTCTTATTATTTTTCTTGTTTCTTGAATGCTTGATGATTTTGGAATGAATGTCAGACATTGTGTGTTTTATGTTGTTTAGTGCTAGTTATTTTCGTATTCTTAGAAATGTTCTTAAACTTTGTTCTGAGATGAAATAATTTAATAAGAAATAGTTTCATCTTTGGGATATGATTTTTTTTGTACTATGTGGGACCATAACAGTGTTCAGTGTAGGGGTAATTACTCTTCACCACTGACACAAAACATTACTGTGAACTGTACATAGTACCTCATGAATCTCAAGGTTTTCTGTATGAACAGTCAAACCTACTAGCCTTCTAGTCCTTTCAGATGATTCTTTCCCTGACCCCAGGTAGTTTGTATGCAGACACACACACACACACAAACACACACACACACCTCTGTCCTTAAGATTAATACTTGAGAGGTTTCTTATAGGCCTCTGGAGTTCTTATTTTCCTAACACCTTTTCTCCCTCTGGAATTCTAAACCTCTAGGTTTCTCTGGACTCTCAGCTCCGTATCAACTTGAAGAGGTCACATTTGCCTGGGTTTCCCCTCCCTGTGCTCAGCCGTAAGCCAGAACCATTTGAATGGTCCCATTTGCCTGGGACCCACCGCCCTTCACTGTGTGATGTCCCAGTGTCTCACAATCTGTTCTTTGATATGTTCTATCTAGTTTTAAATTTTATTTTTGATTGATAAATATGGTTTATATTACTCTACCCTGGCCAAATAAGAAAATATAAAGTATTATTTTTTCATCTCCACATCTTAGATGGCACTAAAGACTGAAAGAGATTGTTAAAGCCACATACTGTCAATGAATGGCAAAGCTAGTGCTGGATCTATCTTAAGATGAAGGAAGGAAGTTAAAAGGGACATGTTGTGAATGATGAAGTAAATCACAGGAGCCCAATACCATGTGCAGACACTAGCCTGACACTCGCCTGATAAATCTATGGCATAAATGTAACTATTTTTATGTTTTATTAGTGCATTATAGTTATATAAATATATAATTATATATTATATTTTATATATTTTGATATAATTATATTATATATTATAAATAAATATAAATATATTATGTAAATGTATTATAATAAATTATATAACTATATTACAATTATACTTTATATTTTATATTATATATAGACACATAATTATTCATGAATGAAATATAATTTACTCATTTAAATCCCACGTCCTTCCACTTTCTCTCCCCTTCTCCCTCTCCTTATTCCCCTGCCTCTAATATATGGATCTTCCTTCTATTTATTTGTTGTATTTTTAATTGGCACTATAGATACACACATAATGGTGGAATTCACTGTAGTATATTCATATCTGTACATTAGCATAATATGATCAATTTTATTACACATTTCCTCCTCTTTCCCATCCCGCTTCCATTTCTCTCAATTCCTTTTCTTTACTTCACTGATTTCCCCTCTACTTTTGAGGATTCCACTTAACCCTAATTTTTTTCCCTTATTTTGCTCTAGCTTCTGCACATGAAAGAAAAAATTTGACCCTTGCTTTTCTGAGTCTGGATTATCTCACTTAGCATGATATTCTCCAGTCCTACCTATTTACTAGCAAATAATTTAATTCTTCTGTATGGCTGAATAAAACTCTATTGTGTAGATATACCACATTTTCTTTATCAATTCATCTGTTGATGGGCATCTAGGTTGGTTCCATAACTTGGCTATTGTGAATTGTGCTGCTATAAACATCAATGTGCTTATATCACTATAGTATGCTGATTTTAGTTCTTTTGGATAAATACCAAGTAGTGGGCTAGCTGGGTCATATAGTGGTTCTAATTTTAGTTCTCTGAGCAATGTCTGCACTGCTTTCCAAAGTGATAGTACTAATATGCAGTCCCACCAACAATGTATGAGTGTACCTTTCCACCCACATCCTCACCATCATTTATTATTTGTATTCTTGATGATTTGCATTCTAATTGAAGAAAGATGAAATCTAAATGTAGTTTTGATTTTCATTTCCCTGATTACTAGGGACATTGAATATTTTTTTATGTTTCTTAGCCATCTATATTTCTTCTTTTGAGACATGTCTATTTAGTTTGGTCCCATTTATTGATTGGGTTATTAGATAAACATGACTCTTAAACATTAGCTACATTCCTCTTATGTTTCTGTGGGTTTTTTTGTTTTGCTTTGTTTTTTTTTAGGAATCCAAATTCAGACAGTCTGAATTTGCCTGCTGGTTCTACAACTTACTAGGATCTCTGACCTTGAGCATATTAACTCTTCTAAGCTTTAATGTGCCCAACTGTAAAATGGAAATAATAATAATACCTGAAAATAGGATTGATGGGAAGATCAAATGAGATAATACATGCAAAACCCTCAGCACAGTAGTACATACTATTTTTGATGTATGTTTTAACCTGTATGGTAAATCAGGCATGTGCTCAATAAATTTAGCTCTAAACCCAATTCAAATTAAGTCTTTTTTTTCTTTTTGTCCTTCATGACATTAAGAATTTGGCTTTTCCTTCTCTATATTTCTGAGGTTTTCCACTGGAAATGTGCACTAGACAGCTCTTTAGGAAGCTAACTGGTCATCTGGTCTCCATTTAGAAACTTGATGTTTCTCTCTTTGCTGGTGAAGTTTCTAGAACTGCTCATCTTAACATTTTTATTTACTGATCACTTTTCACAGTGGCCACCCAATTGGTTTCTCTAAATTAAATTCCTATATTTGCATTTTGTATCTTTAGACTCTTACTCAACAACTCCATAGTTGTCCAAACCCATCTTCTTACTTACCCTCCCCTGGAGCTGCACAAATGGAATTCTGCTAGCATCGTCTTATGCAAGTCACTTCCCAATTGCTCGCTACCAGTGTTGACATGTGAAACCAGAGTTATATTATCATTCTCCCCACTCTAGCCACATGGTATTACAGACACATTTGCATATGACTTTGCTTTTGTGTTTCCATTGCATCTGTCCCTGGCCTTGACCTTAGAAGAAAAAATAACTATTCTTGATATCCCATGTGCATTTGTGTACATGCTGTGGTTTTTTTTAATAACCTTGGAGGAGGATGAGGAGTAGAGATGAATAAGCAAATGGACAAAGGCATCCAGTGATAAGAAAACTAAGGTATAAGGGTTAAAGACTTCACAGTGCACAGAGGCATCCTTGGTAAATGATCTCATTTGGCAGCCGTCCCTGGGGAATCACACTCTGACTTCACACATCTCTCTCACCATTCACTGGGGTATTGGGCCATGTATTTATTATGTTCCCAGAGAGCAAAGGCTTACATATAAAACTGCAAACAACTCAGCAAAGCTGCTAAAAATAAATACATTTTAGTAGACGATTCTAAGCAGGAAGAGAGAAAAATGTATTTAGCAATACCAGAAATATCCAATTGACAGTGGAATGAAACTGAACAAAATTTTATATAAAAATAGCATTTGGGTCCCATCTGAATTTAGTGATAAGGACTTAACAATACAATACAAATGTACCTTGAGCAGCATTTGTCATCAGACTCTGACTCTCAGACACTTTATAGCATTAGATAATGCAGTTACAGAGAGACCTAACAGGAGACAAGAAAATTAAAAGACTTAAAGTCAGGTAGGCACAGCAATATGTCAAACAAGATTTACAAGTGAATTGGTACACTGATGAGGCCACGATGATTCGAAAACGTATGTAAAAAAACAGAATACTTCAGAATGGCAAGGACTTAGTCCAAAGAGCATCAGAAAAGAACAAGAAAAAAGTCTTAGATCCTACACCAGCCATGTGTCCACATTCGTTCTAATTACTTCCACATACTATATTGCATTTTATCTGCATGGCTCACTCAGATACAGACAGCCTCACCTTAACCTTATGTGGATAAAAACTGATGCTCGGAGATTGAAAGGAAATGTACCAAAGTCAGATAACATGCACCAGAAGATTCTTAAAAGAAGAGGAAAATCTTTTAACCCATGGTTCTCAAACCTTAATGCTCATCTGGACACACACACACACACACGCACGCACAGCACCTAGGGAAGCTCATCAAAGCTTCACACTTTCAGGTAATAGCCTCCATATAGTTTGACCCAGTGGATATGAAGTAGATGTGTATAGGGGATTCAAGGAATCTGGGGCCTGATCAAGGAAAAAGATGTGACCCTGAAAGACACATAACAGACTTGACTGAGTGGTACAGGATTACATAAGATGGGAAGACACTCACAGCATGAGACCACCGAAGGGAAGGGGTCACATCACCTGCAGAAAAGGAGGAAGGCAAGGGAACACCCCAGAGGGGGCACATGATGTCCAGATGATGTAAGTAATGTCACTCAGCAGAGAGCCTCCGGGTCAGAGAATTCCTGAGGGCCTTTTACTATAAGGCTATATCTTATCAATGGATAATAGCTATTGGATGAGGTTTAGTGGAGTATGCAAATCAAATAAGCTCTAAATGACTAAAAATTTCCTGTCCAGGCTATCTTGAGAGCAATTAGATATGTAGAACTTTAGGGCTGTTGCTGGCAGACCTTCAAGCTGGTGGATCTCATTCCACAGTGAAGACATAAGCAACCTACGGCCTATATGCCAGTCTACCTTTGGCTCATTTATAAGACAGAGTTATCTCCATGGGCAATAATGCTTACAATATATAACAGACTGCATTTGGAGGAAGGAAAACATGCATCAGGCTCCAGTGTCCGTCTCTCTTCACTGCACCACAGCCAACTCAAACAGTGGATAAACACGTCCATTGGTGGTTTCCTAGGAGAAGGTGGTTTCTGGAAAGCCAAGCAGAAAGCACTCAGCGCAGGGATCTGGTGTCAGTGTGTGCACCTGCTGGATGGCTTCGGAATCTGGGGTAGGGTCTCAAACATGCTTTTTTCATCTTAATGAGAAAAAATTCTTCTGTAATAATTCTGTATGACCAAAGTAAAGAGGGGAAGTTTGGCTAATGAGCTTTCCAATCCAGTTGGGAGTGAACCTGAAATACACAGCACATTTGGAGCACCTTGTTTCATGATTCAGGCCAAATATACATGGCACTGTAACTGAGGCACAATCACACACTCAACATCTAACCGGAGAAGGAATAGTAAATGACCATAGACTGAAGAGAAGACACAGAAATATCCGAGTCAGAGGGTTCCACGTATTCATGTTGGTGCACTGAAAAATCTTCCTAGAGCCATGAACTCCAGTCAATCCTCCCACCATCCCTGCCAGATGGGGACTTTTGATTCTGTCCTCACCACAGGGCTGAGTCACAAACCGAGGCTGCCACTGGGGATGTAGCATTTAAGCTGGTGCTTACAGAATTTATATCAGATTTTTCTGAGAAAAGTAGGGTATGTAAGAGAAAGGGTGACATTGATTGGAAAAAAGGCGTGAGGAGCAAAGTCCTCCTTTTCCTTACAGGTGAGGATGAAGAAGGAGGTTCAAGCTTTCTCCTTAGTATTTTCTTCAATTTTCCTGTCCCCACCTCATTCTTTACATTTCAGCAGAACCTCCCCCTCTTTTTAAAATACCGTGATTCCTAGCACTCTGGATCACCTGATGAGAAGCTGTTTGTTGGTATTGACACTCAATTTTCCACCCCAGCCTCAGATTTCGCAAACCCACAGATCCTTCCTACCACACCTAGTTTCAATGTGTTCCAAGTCTCTGTATTAATGTCAGCAAGTGCAGTATCTGCTGGAAATCTCACCTCAATGAAAGAGAAATATAATAGTAATTCCAAATTGCAGTTTCGAATATTTTGTTTCAGAGTAGAAATAAAGATATAATTTCTTCTAAAATGGAGATTTGTCAATACAGCTTCTTTTCCCCTTGTGCAAAAAAAAATCTTGTTCATCGCTGCTCTGATTATCTCTCACTGTTAGGGATGGGCCTAATCTTCCACTGAAACACACGCTTGGGTAATTTTAAAACAAGTGGAAGCTAGCAGCAGTGGCACTGCCTATAATCCCAGAAACCCAGGAGGCCACGATAGGATCACATGTTCAAAACCAGACTCAATAACTTATAGAGACCCTGAGTAACTTAGCAAGACTCTGTCTCCAAATTAAAAAAAAAAAAAATTAAAAGGGTTGGGGACATAACTCAGTGATACAGTGCCTATGGGATCAATTCCCAGTACAAATAAAGAGAGAGAGGAGAGAGGAAGGAAGAAAGGGACAGACAAATGGATCCATGCTGTTCTTTATATATCCCATGTTGTTTCTTACATAGGAAGCATTGCTGATGACTTTTTGACCTTTCCTTCATGGGGATTCTCTTCCTATCTCTTTCTCCCCTGGATAATTCCTGATCATCTTTCAGACACCACTTCCTAAATCCCTGCTTTTCAAAGTGTGGTCCATAGTCTAGCAGCATTTGTGTCACCTGGAATATGACAGAGACACAGAATCTCAGGCCCACCCAACCACCTCACGAATAAGAGGAACGGTTTAGATAAACCCCAGGGTGTTTCACGTGCATGCTAGAGTGCAAGATGTATAATCCTGGAGGGAACTGCTAAGAGGAGGTCCCAGCTCTGCCGTCCACTTCCTGGTGCATACTGCTTATCCTGTTACAATAATTTTAGGAAACTCTCATTCCAAAGCTGGATTTTCCCAGTGGCCTACTTGCAAATCATTGTATTCCTTGTAACTCATAACTGGTTATGGTGAGATCAATTTTGTGGGTCATAACAAGACTTTGTAATGCAAAACTAAAATAAACCACAAGAATAAAATGGAAAGAGTCTTATAGTAAGTATATTTTTCATAAAACTGAAATAATATATATCTATATGTGTGTTCATGTATACTGCAATATATTTATCCAGATATAGTTACATAAACACACATGGGGGGCATCATCTCAAAACCTTGAACTCCACTCCACTAGCTTCAAAACCTTTGAATTTAGAGACTTGTTGACCCATTTTCTGTGTACACCCCAGCACAGTGATGGTACAGAGTCTATACTCAATGAATGTAGAACACTACATGGAGCCTATAATTCATGGGGAATGTCATCAACTATTAGAATAGATGACACATGTTGAAAGGATTATTGACAAGAAGGGAGGGAGAGAAGGGTATATCCCAGGAAGTAGCAGAGGGGGAAGGAAGTTGCCCTAGATCTGAGTCTCTTTCTTGAGAAAGGTCTTAACCCAATAGGTCATGGGGTTCATGCTAAGCAATTACTTGCCTTTTTTTTTGTACTGCAGGGGATCAAATGTAGAACCTCATGCATGCTAGGCAAGCACCCTACCACTGACCTATACCCAGTTCCTCATGTGCCTTTTATTAAGAATAATATACATATGTAATATGAATAGTATATATGTATAATATTCATAATATAAATTAAGAATATTATATATTTAGGGCACATAGCATGATGTTTTGATACACATATACATAGTAAAATGATTAATACAATCAAGCAAATGAACATGTACTCCTCCTCACACAGTTCTCTGTGTATGTGTGGTGAGAATGAATCAGTATCTCTGATGAACAGAGATGCGAAAATCTTCAATAAAATATTAGCAAACAATTCAACAATACATGAAAAGGATTATTTACCATGGCCAAGTGGAATTGGTCCCTGGGATACAAGACTGGTTTTCCATATGTGACACAATCATATTAACAGAATGAAAGATAAACACCCCATAACCATCTGCATGGATGCAGACAGTGTCCTTTTAAAGGACCCAGAACATCACATGACTAGAGAAACATCTCTAAGAATGTCCAGCAAGGCCTGGTGAAGAATGGCCACCGCACTGAGCAATAGTGGCCAGACGCAGAAGTTTGAAAATGTGAGAGACACATGAGTAACAGGGTAGGGAAGATTCAGGTTTGAATTCCAGGCAAGATCTTTTAACTGTAAGATGGCAAATCAAAGGTTGATAAAAGACCTCCTTGGGACCAGAATCAGATATCCTGTCACTCATTCCAGTCATAAATATAGTGCCTACTATGTGCAGATACTAAAATGGGCACTGGAGACACCAAAGTGAACAAAATAATGCTGTTCTCACTGGTCTGACATTCTAGTGAAGGAGGGGAGAGATAAACAAGTATAAACCTCATATTTGTATTTATCTTTATATCATGTTTCCATTATATTATTCCGAACTCTGCATTTTATTTATAGTATACATTGTATATATAATATATGAGTATGTAATACAGTGATTGCAGGTGGTAATGTTGGAAAACCTGATGGAAAGTGAGAAATAGTCCATTGATCCCTTCTCTTAGGCCCCTAATCCTTGAGTGAGGAAAGATCCGGGTGAGATTAGAGCTACCAGATCTAAAATTTATTCTCATTTTTATGCGATGTGATTTAATTTTAAAGTTTCACTTTTTGGTTTAAGTCTGGTAATCTGATATTAAAGAAGGGCGGCACTGTAAAGCCCCAGAATGGTCAGGCAGGGAAGCTAAAATTCTGTTCTGTATATTCTACACCATGAGCAGCTGGCTGGTAGAGAGAGAAGCAAGCAAGATCCTGGCTGCACCACCTCTACCTGTCCCTCCAGTACCTCGCTACTAACCATCTGCTGTATTCCTGGACATACAGAGGAAAGTTCTGTTAGGTATTATTGTCTCCTAAAAAAAACCCTTACAAATCTCAGACAAAAATCTCTGAAATTGAAATTTATTAGGATTGATTTGATCAAGAATTCACATTGAAGGAAAGCTAAGCATGGAATTATGAATCATGCCTGTTTTTCCTGATCTTGGTCAATGACAAAATAGCAGACATTCTAGAATGTCTTACCACAGATAGAAGTTTTCCAGGTCATTTTCCTTCATAGGCAGAAGAGCAGGACCCAGGCCAAGTGTGGAAGTGGCATCACAATTCCCTATCTGGCAGTGAATCCTGCTCATGTGACACCTGGATGTTTTCTCCCAAAGGTCAGCCAGTAGAGACTTCATCTTTGGAATTGTCATCATTTGCAGGTATCCTACCCCGACCACATACCCATTGCTCTGAATCCTGTGTTAAAATCCGAGCGTATTTTGTCTGCTTGCTCTTTCAAAAGGTTTTTAAATCTTTGAAAGTGATTTTTCCTTTCAAATTTATTGTTTTCAACTTTGTCACCCTGATTCAACCACCAAGATGATTTTTAGTATCTCTTTACTCTGCCAATGCCAGGGAAGATATTCCCTTCTTTGAATTCAAACTCATCCAGATGGCAGTGCTTTTTCTAATGTACTTTTCTTTGCCCCAGCCCCACTTCTCGTAAACAAAGAGGGCACCATCTACATCAGCCTTTGGCATGTCACCCCATGGGGAGAAGTCCCCTTGGGAAGCCTGTATTGACCTTTCCTATGCTATTTTCCATTCTGTAGCAATACCTACCCTCTATTGCTCTATGTTGGTTGGAGAGTGTGTGTGGTTCATTGTTACCAATTTGAATTGAGATGATCTGTTTCATAATGGGTCTGATTCTTTTTCATTTTTTGTTTCCCATCTAAAGCATTTAAAGTACATATGAACAGATGGAACTGTTTTTAAACACAGTTGCAGAATTTTTCCTTGTAGACACATGTCCACACATTCTGGTAAGTGAGTTGAGTAACCTGGGTAACCCATGGAAAGGATCTCTGACAGCCATTTTCCAACCCTTCCAGAGCTCAGTGATTACCCTCTGGTCTGTCTGCTGTGCATGTCATTTGCTTCTTTCTCAGAGGAGGCATCTGAGCTGAAGCCATTCCTCTGGCTGCAGTAATGCCAGCTCAACGAACAGTTTCTTCCAACCACTGTCCATAAATTCTCTGCAACCACACTGGGGATGGCAGCTGACCATTTCATAGCCACTCAGGCTAAATCTCTCTTTAATTTTAATCTCCAAATATTGTCCCCAGTCCTTCAGGGCTTGGAGCTGGAAATGTCACCCATCCCCAAAGGCAGCAACAACCCCCTATTTACATTAGAAAGCATATCAGTAAACAAGACCCCAAGTGCTTCAGCTGAAGGGAAAGGGTATTTGTATGGGGTGGCAGCTTGTGGGAAAGTTTTATGCTTCAGCATACTTGGGGAAAAGAAAATAAAATGGTTTTCTTTCCTGGAAGAAAAGAGTAAAGAAAAAAAGGGAAAGTAAAAAAGATGAAGAACTAGTGTGGGCCGAGAAAAGACAAACTAAAGGAATCCCAACAACATAGATAACTTGGAAAAAATGGCGTCTCCTTTTAACCTTCAACAAAGATGCTCGACTCCATCAGCTGTGCTGCTGGTGGGGAAATGACATCTGTTTTGCAATTGGGAGCTAGCTGCCCTTTTTCTGTAGGAGGCCAAACCCAAGAAGTGTACATGCAGAAAGTTTCTGCTTTTTTGAGTGGAGCAAAACTCCTCAAAAGGAGTATGAAAAGAATAGGAGCAGCTGAAAATTCCAGCCCACAGTTTCAAGCTTTCCACTGCCTGTTTGCCTTGGCCAGCCTCTGCCATTCCTTTCTCTCTTTTTTCAGAAGTGTGAAATGGGTTGGTTGCTGGTATTTGTTCTGTGGTCTCTGCTAACTCCTCCATCTGTATAAACTTAGCTCTGCCAATTGAGCAGTTTAGCAGCACTTTCTCTTCAGCTGGCTCAAAGGGACACACGGAGGTCCTATTAAGTGAAGCTGGCTGTTGGTCTGAATGAGGCTTAACTGTGCTCCCTGCCCGTGGCTAGACCTTCCTTTAGAGCTGGTAGCTAAACAGATGAAGATAAAGCGAATCCCAGCCTGGATTTCACGGCCTTCTCAGGGGCAAGGGAGTGTCAGAGATGGCTCTACTGTGCATGGGAACCTGAGCAGCTTAGAAGATGGAGGACTAGACTCCGGGGAGTCCTCCTTTCTCTTGTGATAATATTTATTTGGGGATCAAGACGTCCAAGGAGAATCTAATTCCCACATTTTATCATTTTCCTTCCATATGTATCTGAATCTATGTTGATCCCTTCAGCAAGATGCTGACTGTCCTTCAGCAAGTGGCAGGTTAGCAGTGAAGTGGCATCCTCACACCCGTTCTCAGTGTAATAATTTAGACTCTTCAGTCAACGGGTTTTTTTTTTTTTTTTTTTTGCTAGTTGCTGTTATGCTGTGGGGGAGAAAAACTTTGTCAAATGTAACACTTTGTCTTGGGTCAGAGACTGAAAATGAATAGAGCCCATGGCTTTTGCCAAGCTCAACAAGTATCTCTGTGAAGTGTAAATAGCTACTAATGAAAAGAGTAGCCGCAGCTAAAACCACCAGGTCTGGGACATGTGGACCAAGAGAAGAGCTCTTGGTCAGCATGCTTGCACTGTTTGAGGATGAACCCAGCCCAGTGGCATCCTGAAGGGACGGTGACAGAAACTGAAAACACGAATCAAGAGTAAAGAAACCACTAAGAAGAAATGGTTTGCACTACTGGCCCTTTTTGCAGAATGACCTTATGAAAGACACCAGCATTTGCACCTAAGAGCTCCTCTTTGTGTTCCCCAAGCAAAAGATAGCAAAACTTTCTCTTGGGGCTTCTTGGGGAAACTTGCCTCATTCACTAGGTATAGTTTAAACAGGTTCACTAGGTCTACTTCAGCTAGATGCTAGTCCTTCAAGATCTAGGTCCCTTTCACATCTTGATCTAGATCATTCATTTTTCTGCTCACATGGGGTAATGCTAACCTCCTCAAAACTTATTATCAGTTTTTAAAAGTTTTGTTTGTTTGTTTGTTTGTTTTAACGTCTGTCCAGGGGATCAGATAAGACTCAGTCTATGGAATAGTGTTAAATAAAATGAACTTTATAGAATGTTCAATGAAATATTAGGAATGAAGTAAGTCCTCAAATAATGGTAACAAAAAAAATATGGACACTCATTTGGGACTAGTGCCATAGTATAAGTAAAAAAAATTATGTTTGTACTTCCTAAAGCTACCTTTATACTGTGATCAGGATTTCCAGAGTGGACAGAACCTTAAGCAGAAAGACGGACAAGCTTTTCCTAAGAAAGCTCTCCCAAAACCCTGGGTGTCAAATGAAGGGCACAGATGCCTACAGGGTATTTAGACTTGGGGATTCAACTAGTGGAAATTTACCATGATGGAATCAGGATGAGAATCCTTGGAAAATGCTCCAATAAAGCCAAGAGACATATGATGCAAATAATATAGAGTTAACTTTTTCAAGCAGGGCCTTCAACATGCTATAAGACATATTGAAAATAAATTAACCCATCTGCTTTTAATTTTCTTTGGCTAATTTAACTCTGAGCTCCTGGAGGAAAGAGATTATGCTTCCCCAATATCCAAAATCATAATGTATAGTGAGTTTTTAATAAATTAGGTCAATGGCTTGGATTCAAATCTTGCTTCTACCACTCCCTATCTGTAGTACTTTAGCCTGAGTCTTTATCTCCTCTTCCATTAAATAAGGAGATGCCCTGTAGGGTGTTATGAGAATTAAATGTCTCTGGATTCAAGTGCTTAGAGAAGTTCCTGACATATAGTAATGATCTGTAAATATTGCCTAAAATTATTATTGCTACAATATAATCTCTGGGTTGCTTACCAGAGATTATAATAACAGAACAATAATTTGTGAACATCAAACAAAGAATCCTATTCTCTTTTGCCTAAAGTAGTTGGGCACATGACCCAACTATTTTCTGACCAGGAAAATATAAGGGATTTTCTGGAGAGGGCATCTTAGAAAGATTTTTCGCCCTTTAAAGATTGTATGCGTACACACAGAGACACACACACATGCATGTATTCATGAGTATGTGATGCCCAGAGCTGCAGTACTCACCTGAAAACCATTGCCAACAATTGTTGGCAGAGTATGGTATAAAAAGAGCCTAGGTAACATGGGACTTGGTAGTGTTGTGGGAGAGCTTCACCAATTCTTGAACTGTCCATCTCTTTTCTTCTAATTGTGTGACTGCAAGTCTGTTGGTTATGCAGAATGCAACCTGACACAATCATTGTATGTATGCAGAGTGCATCCATGTACCTCTATACATATACAGTATGTGTACCATGACATGTTAATGTCTACAAGGGCCTATTTTGTCCTTTCACTTTTAAATTTTTATATTTGATTTTTTAAATAACTCAAGTGTCCAAAAATTTTCAGCAAATTACATAATATTCACCAATGTTAAATAGGTATTAATATTTTGCTTCATTTGCTTTAGAAATCTCTATCATTTATGAAATGAGACATTAAAATTCAAACTAATAGGCCTGCAAACCCCTTCACCATTAAGGAAGCACTAGTGTGAAATAAGTCTTGTTTTTACAGTTTATGCTACATATAAGCATCTACAGGAAAACATGTTTTTGTTTGTTCTATACTTGTACACAATTGGTACCATCATGTATATATTATTGTGAAACAGTTATTGTCTAAGCATTGGGCATAGTCATTTAGCCAAGCTAATGTATGTAACTGTTTTACTCATTTAAACTGCTGTATAGTATTCCTTTGTATGCAAAAAAAAAATCCTCAGATGATATATCTGTTTATTTTGCTGAGGAACATTTACTTACTTTGCCAACTTTTTGTTTAAATTTTGAGTTTCTTCTTGTGTATTGTCTTGTTAGAACTCATCATGCATTCTAGTTTCTTCTCTGTAGTCAGTCATAGTTTGTGAGCAACTGCTCCTACTCTGTGCAATGACTTTTTCAGTTTATGATAACTGTGCTCTTGCTAACTTTTTCTTGTGCTTTAATTATATTTATTAGCCCTTTCCTTGTTTGTTTGTAAAGATTTGGCTTAAGAATTTCTTACCTAGCCTAAAATAATTTTTTTAATGTTTTCTTGTAAAACTCTTGAGTTTGCTTTCTATTTTTGAATCACATAAGCCCTGCAGAATCTATTTTGGAGTAAGATAAACACTAGGAATCAAACTTTTGTTATTTTTCTATAGATCCATGCAGGGAATGTCTGCTTTTCCCCTGCTACTTCCACTGTCACTCCTTTCACATACAAGCTGCCACATACATAAGGTCTATGGTGACAGACATCAGTGCTGTTCAACACATGTTTCTATTTTCCCATCTTGTAAGTGCATGGTAAAAAAAAATCCATTTCTTGACCCTTTCTGTTCAGTGGGACCATGGGACTGGTATTGCACCTTGTGTTATGAACAAAAGTGACAAGCACACTTAATTGCCAGTATGAATCCCTGCAAAGATCTCTTCTTAGATTGTGAGAGATGTGACTCATCAGCCTGAATACCCATGTGAATGAAGTGAGCACAGTACCTCTAACAACCTCCAATGGCTTTGTAGCAGGAGGGAAAAATGAAATACTCTTATTTTACACTCAGAAGTTGGGGGGCTGTTTGTTACTACAGCATGACCTTGCCTAGGCCAACTGCTACCACTGGTAAGAACAACCACCACTACCAAACAGGATGTTGGCTGAAGAACTGGGTACCAGGTGGGAGGGGGCAAGAAATGAAGAAGTTGCGATATAAACTGGAGGACTATCCATTTGTGTTATTCGGATGTGAAACATTTGGTGAAAAGGAAGTAATTTGGAACTCAGAAATGTATTTAATGAATTCTAACTCTAATGGGAGAATTGGGGAAATCAAAGGTAAGTAAAGAATGTTGCTTAATGTTGACTTTATTTGACAAAGTGCTGCAAGGAAGAGTTGGGCTCAAAAAGCTTTGACTGGGTTGCAAACAGAAATTAAGAGCCCATAAATATGAGGACTCGCAGTATTGGAAGAGACCACTGATTCTCATCTCCATCACATAAAAGAAAGTCTTGAGAAGATTTTGGAATAACCAGGGCCAATTAGAACTTAGGTTTGGTCCAAAGTTCAAATCAAGAATAGGACTTAAGTTGCCTGCAAATGCTTTCAGTTGCATAAAATGATTATAGATAAAATTTATACCTGGAATTAATGCTACCTTGTTCAAGAGAAAACGTATGTTTATTTCTGATTAGCAGTTATAAGGGAGTGCCAATCATAGACTAAAAGCATGAATTTCCAACTAAAACCTGATAGACTTATCCTTAATGAAACTGAGAGAGAAGATGAGGGGGAACAGGAAGAGAAAGAGAGAGGGAGAGGGAGAGGGATGCAATGAGGAAAAGAAGTTCTTTTGAAGTCCACATGCACTACCTGGATTCTCTCTGTGGCTATTTCTGTTTTCAGTCATTTCTCCCGTTTTTGTAATGTTGACCATGTCTTTGCGGATTGATTTCTAACTTAATGCCACCCACAATGTATGAAGAATTATAGAAAAAATTGAATTATAGAAAAATTATAGAAAATTATAGAAAAATTAATACCTGGGATTAATACTATCTGTTCAAAAAGAAACTTATTTTTGTTCCACATAGGTGGTTAAAGGGACTGCCAATCACAGATAATCATAATTGAATTTAGAGAACTGACTTTAATCTGTACAAGGACTGAATCTTTATTTCTTGGTTTGTTCTTCCTCTTAGAAGGTAGTCCTTGCAAATACCAAACACCACCAGACAATGGTGGGGTTTCATGAGGGCTTCCCATGCTTGATAGGTGCTCGACTCCAAACTATGCTCCTGTAGTTGCATGAGCTGTGGAAGGAAAGCTGTTCTCCGTTCCCAGTCTCTTACCTACCCATTCTGGGAGTTCAGAGGGCTACACCTCTGAGTTTTTCCATTCTTTGGAATATTAACCTTGTCATGCTTCAATTTTAAAACCTATTCTTTTTGACTGTTCTGGTGGTTCTTAATGAGATGCTGGCCTGCCTGTTATAGTCCACCAGCAGTAGAAGTCAGCTTTCAATATTCATGAGGACTAGACAAAGACACTATAACAAGCCTACACTTCTCGAACTTTCTCCAGATGTGCCCACATCATTGATACAAAAGGAGAGGTTTACTGATCTCTGCATGCCTTTTCACTCTCCTTAAGTAATAATCTTACCCTGGGCTGAAGTGACCTAGTTTCTGAGACCCCATTCTACCCAAGCCTTCCAGCTCCCCAGCTCCTTTGGCCACAACCCAAACTACACAGACATGACAGCTGAGGGGAAGTCTTGCCAGTCCCAGGAATCTGCCCTTCAGCATGCCTGGTATTGGTGAGTCAGAACATTTGACCCAAGAAAGAGAGCCATCCAAGACCTTTAGAATGTATGCAGTTTCCTTTTTAAGTCTGAAAATAAAAGCCAAACAGACTCGTTGACTGAAGGAGGATTGCATATCTTCAAATGCTTGGACAGAACCAAGTGACACAGTATCTGTCCCCAATCCCCCTGCCACCAAGCCTCCCCAATGTAATGTCTAACCTGACTGTGAGGTACCCTTGAAGGCAGGTTATTTGTGGTTATATAGTTTTTTGTTTGTTTGTTTTAGTCAACAACCACAATTTTTATCTTGTTTAGTCTTAGGGCCAGGGTGTACCCATTATTTTTAAGAAGCAACTTTACTCTCTGGTCATTATTTTTCTCTCTATCACACAATAGGACCAAGTGCAATGTAACTATATCTCAGTGTGATAATTCTGATCCCAACTGATTTCCTTGCATTCGATACTGTCTTCAATGTTAAACCACCCACTCCAAGGACGCTTTTATTTTCCATTAGAATGAAACATGGATTTATCCCTTTAAGGCAGACAAGCTATCCATTGCTAAGACAAGAACTTTCCGAAGGGGACTCTGAGTTTGTGGGAGAGTTCTTTCCTGGAAGAAGAGCAGGACTCTGGGAATAAATCTAGATGGGCCATGCAGGAATTCTGAAATACAGATTAGCTTCCTCAGTCTTTGAACCAAAAAGTCACATCTTTATAACTTTTGTTTATTTGTGGCAGTTGTTCTCTGTGGAATGATGTCAATCAAGTTCCTTTTCCCATAACGACCTTTTAAATAATTGAATACAGAACTCATGCCCTCTCATTCTTTCTTCATGTTTTCTGTTCCTCAGGTTGAACACTTTCCATTCTTTCAACTATTTTTGATATGGCATTTTGGCCAAAGGAGCATGGGTGGAAAAAATCTGTGAATAAGTACACCATGCACGCTTCAGTAAATGGCAGATCTCTCTCCGACCTGAAAGCCAAACATTCTGATGGCAGATCAGAGCACACACTTGGAGTGGCATGTCACAGCAGCATTCCAAAACTCCTGCCCATGAGGGGAAGCTAGAAAAACTGGCCAAAATATTTTTGTCCACTTTAATTAAGACATGCTTTCCTTTCATTGATTCTCATATGGAGCTGACTTTCCTTGTCATTTGTTAAAACTGCTAAGTTTTGTATTTTAACATCTTAAAATATTATCTTTGCTCAAGATATATTTGGAATTATTTTAATATTTTAAACACAACTTTGCAAATATGTATTACAGCCTGATAATCATTTGATTCATTTTTATTTTCTAAAATAAAATAAATAACTGCCCTTCACAAATGTCTCTATTTTCTGAAACTGTGGAACCAAGATACTACCAAACATCAAAATGAGCTCCAAATCAGGCATAGATCAATTTTTTGCTTGAATTTCTGGAATCAGAACGAAAGCCCAGGTATTTTGTAGCTCCTATTAGCTGTCATTATAATGGCACATGTCCACCCGTCTTTTCTGACTTAGTCTAAGACAAACGAGAAGAAAAGGAATAGATTTACAACCTTCACCTATTATTGAGTAGGTTCTGGGAATAATTTTGTAATTAATCTTGTAATCATTGGCCTATACTTTTGTGTTCATAAAAGGTGAAATGAATATATATGCTAGTATTACTATTAATTATATCAACAGAAATAGCTATATTGCTCCTGTTTGTATGAAAATGATTCTAGTGTTTTCATTATGAATTATGAATGGTATCTCTTACTTTAAGAATTTTTAAATTGTGTTGAAAATGATCTTCCAAGTGTTCTATGAAATTTTAAAATGTCTTTTCACATTTTACTAGTGTTATTAAATATTATAAATTAATTAATCACTGTAAGTGTTGAAATTATTTACATAATATATTAATTAATACACTGTCCTCCAAGAGTCTGGGAATTTGGTAGTATTATGGCATAATTTTCAAATTTACCCAAATCTCACATCAAAACAGACAAAAATGTTTTGCAATAAAAACTTAAGCCCCAGGTCTTTATATACAATCCAATCAGCTGACCAGGTGACCAGGTAGCCTGATGAAATACAAAATAAAAATGAATGGGTCAAAACACAAAGAGCAACAGAACCTGGGTGGTAGTGCATCAGTGCGAGAAGAAACAGAGGAAAGAAGACCATCTAACAAAGCAGAGGAGAATCCACAAAGGCCACCAGGGGCTCACTGCAAAGACCCTGAGCCAATCTGAGGAAAAAGAGATTTACTAACTTCAGTAGTGGGTGAGTGCAAGAAGTTGGAGGTGATGTCTGAAGAGTTGTGGGTACCAAGAACTCTCAAAACCATCCAGAATCCCTTGAAGGACACAGACCCACAGTAATAAAGAGTAGCTGGGACAGAATCCTCACAGAGCAGAACAGAGACAACGGAGATAAAGATAATGCAAGGTCCAGAAGAAATTCATGAGAACAGGAACAAGGGGTGCATATGAGATCTCTTCTCACGCCAGTCAGAATGGCAGTTATCAAGAATACAAACAACAATAAATGTTGGTGAGGATATGGGGGGAAAGGCACGCTCATACATTACTGGTGGGACTGCAAATTGGTGCAACCAATCTAGAAAGCAGTACAGAGATTCCTTAGAAAACTTGGAATGAAACCACCATTTGACCCAGCTATCCCACTCCTTGGTCTATACCCAAAGGACTTAAAAACAGCAAACTACAGTGACGCAGCCACTTCAGTGTTTATAGCAGCTCAATTCACAATAGCTAAACTGTAAAACCAACCTAAATGCCCCTCATTAAATGAATGGATAAAGAAACTGTGGCATACATACACAATGGAATATTACTCAGCATTAAAAGAGAATAAAATTATGGCATTTGCACGTAAATGGATGGAGTTGGAGAATACTATGCTAAGCAAAGTAAGGCAATCCCAAAAAACCAAAGCCAAATGTTATCTCTGGTAAGTGTACCATAATGGAGGAGAGGGCATGGGAAGAATGGAAGAACTTTGGTCAAAGGGGAGGGAAGGATGGGGAAAGACATGGGGGTAGAAAAGATGGTGGAATGAGATGAACATCGTTACCCTAGGTACATGTATGACTGCACATATAGTGTGATTCTACATCATGTACACCCAGAGTAATGAAAAAGTTGTGCTCCATTTATGTACAATGAATCAAAATGCATTCTGCTGTCATGTATACCTAAGTAGAATAAATAAATATTAAAAAAAGAAAAAAGAAGAAAAGAGAGAAAGAGAAAAAAAGAGGATCAAAATCTAGCATGAACCATGGCTTCCTCTAAAAGTTTAAAAATTAATTTTACATAAAATTTTACTTATAATTTTATAAGTATTTATTGTCTATACTCCTTATAGACAATAAATGCAAAGGAATAAAATAAAGGGTGTGTTCTCAATGAAAACAAACTAGTCCTAAATGAGGTAAAGATATTAACAACATGATGCATAAAACCTAAGTCTAATATACATCATAAAAAGAAAAAATAAATGCTTAGAAGTAAATGAGATACAACCACACAGGAGAAAAGTAAATCCCTTCAGAAAGAAAATCTAAAATAGAAGGCATAAAAATGCACATACTTACAACAGGAAGTGGTTCAAGGGGAATAAAAAGTGAAAAAAAGAAAAATTATTTAAAAATCAGAAATTCAAAAGAGACAAAATGATTTAAGAAAAAGTGACAAATATGAGATAGAAGCAAGGAACATTCAACAGACGTATAATAGCAACCCCTGAAGAAGAAAAACAAAGCAAGAAATAACAAGTATGAGGGAAATGTTTGAGGGAAACTGTTCTAAAGTTAAAGATACATATTTTATAATAAATTATGCAATGTGAAATTAGGAAAGGAACAGCCCATAGTTGATAAAACTGACCCCAAAGAAGCAACACTGCAATATAGCATAATACAATTGGTAGACTTGAAAGAAAAATAAGAAACTTTTTTGGCATGTAGGCAGAAATGAAAGACTTAAATCAAAAAAAGATATTAGAGTTCTATTGGACTTTTCACTGGCAATGTTTTATACTGGAAAAAAATTATGGAATAACATATTCAAGATGCTCAGGAAAAGATAAAAGTGAATAAGTTGTATAGAATCATAACATATATGCAGTCATACATAAAGTTAGGGTTATTATGACTGCATATATGTTATGATTCTATACAACTTACAACTAGAGAATTGATATGTTAATCTTCTATCTATGTACAATGAATCAAATTGCACTGTTAACATGTAAGCCTAAATAAAACAAATTTAAAGAAAAAGATTTAAAAAATGAGATTATAGCCGGGCACAGTGGTGCAAGTCTGTAATCCCAGCACTTAGGAAGGCTGAGACAGGAGAATCACGAGTTCAAAGCCAGCCTCAGCAACAGCAAGGTGCTAAGCAACTCAGTGAGACCCTGTATCTACATACAACACAAAATAGGGCTGGGGATGTGACTCAGTGGTCATGTGCCCCTGAGTTCAATCTCCAGTACCCCAAAAAAATGAGATTATAAATTTTAAAAATCTCTGTTATAAAAAGTTGCATTGTGGAGCTGGGGTTGTGGCTCAGTGGTAGAGTGCTTGCCTCACACACATGAGGCACTGGGTTCGATCCTCAGCACCACATACAAAATACATAAATAAATAAAAATAAAGGTTTAAAAAAATCTTAAAAAAAAAAAGTGAACTAAGGACTTCATATCCATCTAAACTGACTCTCATGCACAAAGGCTACAGAAAAACTTTAATCATATCCAAGATCATGGACAATACTGTTGCTATGCATTTTTTCTAGGGAATCTACTAGAAAACAAACTTCAGAAAAGTAAAATTATCATAAAGACATTGAAATAAAGATTGATGGTAAGGATTAAATGTGTGGTTACATTTAGAACTAAAGTTTGAAAATGAGTTTGAAGGAAGATGGCACAGTATATACTGGTTATAAAAACACTGGCCATGTATATAAAGCATTGGTATCATATCAATAGAGTACCATGAGTACCATGTGGAATGAAGTCCACAAGCAGAAATGGAATATTCTATCATCCCTATTTCCCTAATAACTAGGATGACTGATATGGAATAAATAACAGATAGGAGTAACCTTGAGAGGACCAGCAAATCATGCCATCCTGAATGTGAATGAGAATAATCAATGTAAACCCATGAGGGAGTTTCACTTTAAAAAGTATCAAATAAATGGCAACTTAACCTTTCTCTGGCTCTCTCTTGTGATATTCACCCTTGGAAGCCAGGAAGTTCAGGCTACATGGAGAGACCACTTGTGTCAAGTGGTTTGTCCACTGTCAGTTAACAGACATGTGAGTGTGCCAGCCCTTCAGATTCCAGACCCAAACCTCAGAGTGAAGAATAGAGCAGAGATTTCTCTAAAGTGCACTGTTCAGATCTGTGATGCACACACTCAGTGTAATGAACGATTGATTTATAAATAAAAAAGGATCACATTTCTAAAAATTGAAACTAACTTTAGAGTTACATATATATATGTTACAACATATGTGTGTGAGGGGGGGTCATAATGTTAGTGTATGGTAGTGCTGTCCACTAAAAAGACCCAGAAAGTAACCAGGACAGTAAAACCCAGTCACTGTATCCACAAATAAAGACAGTTTTAATTCTTCCTTTTAAATCCTTACCTCACTTTGCCACACTGCATAGGACCTACATTATCAATATTAAATAAAAATGGGAAAGCAGACATCATTATCATTTTATCAACCTCAAGTGAAAAAATTTTTTAACTTCCCACATTTTTTATTGGTGTATTATAATTGTACATAATGATGGGATTTGTTGTTACATATTTGTACATGCACACAGTATAACAATATAATTTGGCTAATATCACTCCCCAGCACTCCCCCCCTTCAAGTGGAAAATTCTTAATATGTTACTTCTGGGTGTGGTATTGCTCTAAATTTATTGTGAGGTTGTAATTTTTAAATCATATTTTCACTTAATAAAACCAATGTACTCTTTCTTTAAAAATTCACACTAGTAGACTTCCAGCCATCTCATTTCTCCAAACTGTTTTTGCTAGATACATTATTCTTTGAACAATTCCAAAGTTTACCACATTAAATCATGTGCTATAATCCTAATTTTTGCAAATATTTTGTTTTGGTTCTAAGCTTAAATTTATTCATTCCTAATCACCTTTTACTTATAATTCTCTGTTCTTGGTTTCCAATTCATATTTGTCCCATGATTGCTTAGATTGTGTCCTTGATGTTTTTCTAAAAGGGACCAATGGGTACTTTGTTCATAATTGGGATCTAGAATGTTCCCCAAAGTCACCTGTGAAGGCTTGGTCCACAGTTTGTAGAGAAATGATGAAAATTTTAGGAGGTGGGCATAGTTGGAGGAAGTAGGGGTGTGTGTCCTGGAAATGTACATCTTCTACCCAACCTCATCCTCTCCCTCTGCCCCCTGGCTGCCCTGGTGAGGTGAGCAGCTTTGTGCCCCTACACCCTTCCCACCCTGATATTCTCCCTCACCATAGTCTCATGACCATGGAGCCAAGCAACTATGAACTGAAACCTCTGAAACTGTGAGCCAAAATAAATCTTTCTTCCTTCAACTTGTTCTTCACAGATAATTTGCCACAGCAATGGAAAGCTCACTAACACATCTTTCATGTTGGAGAATGTGCATATGTTGTTTTCATACATTAATTGTGAAATTCTTGGGTCCAGTAATATGTCAGTAAATGTTTAACAACTGGTTCTCTGGAGAAACAAAAACACTTGATTTTAGGATTTGATAGTTTTCCTGAGATAAATAATCCCACAATGACTAATTTTAAGCTACTATAATGATATTTTTGGAATGGAACCTGAGAAGAAATGGTTAGAAGCATACCACCATATAACATTATGTAGTTATCTCCTCTATATAGAATAAATAGACAGAAATGACTTCAAGATAACAAATAAGAGTAAAATGTAGTAAATAAAATTAAGAAATAATGAATTAAGTACTTTTATACCTTTTTTTTTTAAAAAAAGAAAAGCTTAAGAATATAATTTAATACAATTTTGTAGAATTTAAGTTTATATAATGACTTCTTAACTGGCTGGTACTATTCCCAACATTTTAAAAATCAGTTCTTGGAAAACCAATACAAGCAGAGTCCAACACATCAGTCATACCTTATTTACTTTAGAATTCTGTTGACAATGTTCTTTTGTTTTCCTTCATTAAATGTTACTGTGGAAATCTCTGAGGCCAACTAATTGCAACATAAAAACTGAACTGATGAACTTTGTCCAACTTCATAATTTAAGCACACACAAATTTTGGATGAAGTAGGAAATATTAAATAAATCAAAATAAGATGAGAGAAATCTCCATATGCAAGAAAGGAAAAATGAAATAAATGCCAGAAAAATGATCTGAAGATACTTTAGTGCTAGTGCTCAGATATCAAGGGGGTGTCATTCCAGGAGCACAGTACTGAGGGTCTAATGCACATTCAGGGAACAGTACAGTGCAGGACAGATGGAATTCAAATTTTACCATATCCTCATGGATTAGGAAAACTCTGTCCATGATTCCAGAAAGAAGTGAATCTTATTGTCATAAGCTTGGATCAAGAGAAAGAAAGGAACAACTGACTAAAGGAACAACTCCAGATCCACACCATCCATAGATGTCCAGTCCAAATTGAAACTAGCTGAATGGTGCATTGACAGTTTCAAATCATCTCTTTATAAAAAATCTTGAAATGATGTGGTAGCAACATTGTAACAGAATAAATAACCCTTTCAGAAGATAAACACAATCATCAAAAAGAACAAACCAAAATGAAAACAATATATGAGGGCCAAAAGTATACTACAATAATAGAATCCATTGACAATGCAGTTGATGAAATGTCAGAGAAAGAATTCAGAATATACATAATCAAAATGATTTTCAAATTAAAGAATGACTTAAGTGAGCAAATGCAGGCAAAAATTGATCACTCCAACAAAGAGAGAAGAGAGCAAATAAAGGCAACCACTGATCATACCAACAAAGAGATAAGAGAGCAAATACAGGTAGCAAAAGATTACTTTAAGAAAGAGCTAGAGATTGTGAAAAAAAATAAGTAATTCTTTAAATAAAGGAAACAATAAACCAAATAAAAAAACTCCATAGAAAGCATTACCAACAGACTAGTTCACTTGGAAGACAGAACCTGAGATAATGAAGACAAAATATACAATCTTGAAAATAAAGTTGACCACACAGTGAATATGGTAATAAATCATGAACAGAACATCCAAGAATTATGGGATAGCATCAAAAGACCAAATCTAAATTTATCAGGATAGAAGAAGGCACAGAGTTTCAAACCAAAGTAATGCACAATCTCTTCAATGAAATAATCAGAAAATTTCCCAAACATGAAGAATGAATTGGAAAACCAAATACAAGAGGCTTACAGGACACCAAACGTACAAAATTACAACAGATCTACACCAAGGCACCTTATAATGATAATGCCTAGTATGCAGAATAAGAACAGAATGGTAAAGACTGCAAGAGAGAGGGATCAGATTACATATAGAGGGAAACCAATTTGGATCTCAGTAGATTTTTCAACCCAGACTCTAAAAGCCAAGAGATCCTGGAATAACATATACCATGCTCTGAAAGAAAATGGATGCCAACCAAGAATCTTATATCCAGCAAAATTAAGCTTCAGATTTGATGAAGAAATAAAAATCTTCATGATAAACAAAAGTTAAAAGAATTTACAGCAAGAAAGCATGCACAACAGAGCATTCTCAGCAAAATATTACATGAAGAGAAAATGATAACCAACAATGAAAATCTGCAAAGATAGAAACTACACTAAAGGAAAGGCCAATCAAAGGAGAAACTAAGTCAAGGTAAAAACCAAAAATAAACCAAAATTAACAGGATTACAAATCATATTTCAATAATAACTCTTAATGTGAATGGCCTAAACTCATCAATTAAAAGACACAGACTGAAAGACTGAATCAAAAAAAAAGGCCCAACAATATGCTGCCTTCAAGAGACTCATCTCACATGAAAAGACATCCACACACTGAAGGTGAAAGGGTGGGAAAAAACATATCACACACATGGACTGTGCAAATAAGCAGGGATTTCCATCCTCATATCAGATAAAGTGGACTTCAAACCAAAGTTAGTGAGAAGTGATAAAGAACACTTCATACAGCTTAAGGGAATCATACATCAACAAAACATAACAATTGTAAACATTTATGCCCCAAACAATGGGGCATCTATGTATATCAAACAAACTCTTCTCAACTACAAGAATCAAATAGATCACAACACAATAATACTGGGTGACTTTAACACACCTCTCTCACCACTGGACAGATCTTCAAAACAAAAACTAAACAAAGAAACCATAGAACTCAATAAAACAATAATTTAGACTTATCAGACATATATAGAATATTCCATCTATCAACGAGCAAATATGCTTTTTTCTCAGCAGCACAGGGATCCTTCTCCAAAATAGATCATGTTATGCCACAAAGCAAGTCTTAACAAACACAAAAACATAGAGATACTATCCTGCATTCTATCTGACAATAATGGAAAAAAATTGGAAATCAATGATGGTTATAAAAATGCAAACTACTCCAACACCTGGAGACTAAATAATATGCTATTGAATGATGCATGGATAACAGAAGACATCAGGGAAGAGATAGAAAGATTCTTAGAGGTAAATGAGAACTCTGATACAACTTATCAAAATCTCTGGGACAGTATGAAGGCAGTGCTAAGAAGAAAGTTCATTGCATTAAGCTCATTCATTAAAAGAAGAAAAAGTCAGCAAATAAACAACCTGACACTACATTTCAAAGCCCTGGAGAAAGAGGAACAAACCAGCACCAAAAGAAGTAGAAGATAGGAAATAATTCAAATCAGGGCTGAAATCAATGAAATTGAAACAAAAGGAACAATTCAAAAAATTGACAAAACAAAAAGCTGTTTTTTTGAAAAAATAAATAAAATTGACAAACCCTTATCCATCCTAATGAAAAGGAGAGAGAAAACTCAAATTACTAAAATTCATGATGAAAAACAAAATATCATGACAGACACTCTTGAAATACAGAGAATAATTAGAAACTATTTTGAAAATTTATACTCCAAGAGAAAACTCTGAAGACACTTACAAATTTCTAGAAGCATATGACCTACCCAAACTGAACCAGAAGGGCATACACAACTTAAACAGATAAATTTCAAGCAAGGCAATAGAAGATGCCATCAAAAGCCTTTCAACCAAGAAAAGCCCAGGATCAGATGGATTCGCAACCAAGTTCTACAAGACCTACAAAGAAGAATTAATATCAATACTTCTCAAATTATTCCACTAAATAGAAAAGGAGGGAATCCTTTCAAACTCATTCTATGAAGCTGGTCTCACACTGATACCAAATTCAGACAGAGACACATCAAAGAAAGAAAATTTCAGATCAATATCCCTGATGAACATAGATGTAAAAATTCTCAATAAAATTTTGGCAAATCACATACAAAAACATATTAAAAATACAGTGCACCATGATGAAGTGGGGTTATTCCAAGGATGCAAAGTTGTTTTAACATATGGAAATCAATTAATGTAATCCATCACAGCAATAGACTTAAAGATAAGAATCATATGATTTTATCAGTTGATGCAGAGAAAGCATTTGACAAAATACAGCACCTCTTCACGTTCAAAACACTAGAAAAACTATTGATAGTAGGAACATACCTCAACATTGTAAAATCTATCTATGCTAAACTAAAGGCCAACATCACCCTAAATGGAGAAAAATTGGAAGCATTCCCTCTAAAACTGAAACAAGACAGGGATGCCCTCTTTCACCACTGCTATTCAACATAGTCCTTGAAACACTAGCCAGAGCAATTAGACAGATGAAAGAAATTAAAGGGATACAAATAGGAAAGGATGACATGATTATTTGCAGATGACATGATTTTATACTTACAGGATCAAAAAAAATTCTACCAGAAAACTTCTAGAATTAATAAATGAATTTAGCAAAGTAGCAGAATATAAAATTAACATCCATAAATCAAATACATTTCTATACATCAGCGATGAAACCTCTGATAGAGAAATTAGGAAAACTAATTCACAATAGACTCATAAAAAATAAAATATTTGGGAATTAATCTAACAAGAGAGGTGAAAGACCTCTACACTGAAAACTACAGGACACTACAGAAAGAAATTGAAGAGTATCTTAGAAGATGGAAAGATCTCCCATGCTCTTGGATAGGCAGAATCAATATTGTCAAAATGGCCATACTACCCAAAGTACTATACAGATTCAATGTAATCCCAATTAAAATCCCAACATCATTCCCTATAGAAATGGAAAAGGCAATCGTGAAATTCATTTGGAAGAGTAAGAGACCAGAATAGTAAAAGCAATCCTTAGCAAGAAAGGTGAAACAGGAGACATCACAATACCACACCTTAAACTATACTACAAAGCTATAGTAACAAAAATGGCTTGGTACTGGCACCAAAGTAGACATGTAGACCAATGGCACAGAATAGAAGACACAGAGACAAACCCACATAAATATAGTCAGCTTATACTAGACAAAGCCACCAAAAATGTACATTGGAGAAAAGATAGCCTTTTCAACAAATGGTGCTGGGATAACTAGAAATCCATATGCAGCAAAATGAAACTAAACCCCTATCTCTCACCATGCACAAAACTCAACTCAAAGTGGATCAAGGACCTAGGAATTAGACCAGACATCCTGTGCTTAATTGAGGAAAAAGGAGGTCCAAATCTTCATCACATCTGATTAGGCCCTGACTTCCTTAACAAGACTCCTAAAGCGCAAGAAATAAAACAAAAAATCAAGAAATGGGATGGATTCAAACTAAAAAACTGCTTCTCTTCAAAAGAAACAATCAATGAGGTGAAGAGAGAGCCTACATTCTGGGAGCAAATTTTTGCCACACACACATCATATAGAGTACTTATCTCCAGAATATATACAGAACTTAAAAAACTTAACACCAAAAAACAAACAACCCAATCAATAAATGGGCCAAGGAGCTGAACAGACACTTCTCAGAAGAAGATATACAATAGATAAACAAACATGAAAAAATGTAATGTCTCTAGCAATTAGAGAAATGCAAATCAAAACTACTCTAAACTACTCAAAACTATTCCAGTCAGAATGGCAGTTACCAAGAATACAAACAACAATAAATGTTGGCGAGAATGTGGAGGAAAAGGCATGCTCATACATTGCTGGTGAGACTGCAAATTGGTGCAACCAATCTGGAAAGCAGTATGGAGATTCCTCAGAAAACTTGGAATGGAACCACCATTTGACCCAGCTATCCCACTCCTCGGTCTATACACAAAGGACTTAAAAACAGCATACTACAGTGACGCAGCCAGTTCAATGTTTATAGCAGCTCAATTCACAATAGCTAAACTGTGGAACCTACATGCCCTTCAATAGATGAATGGATAATGAAACTGTGGTATACATACATGTTAGGTCAGCTCAAGATCTCACATCTCTTCTCGCCAGGCAAACGCAGACCGCACAATATGGCGAAGGCTGCTCCGGGGAATGAAGCATCAAGCAGCCGGCATGCGCAAAGGAACAGCCAATCAGATGCTGATACGTAAGCAGTAATGGCGCCTCTTACCAATCAGCGGACGTTTCCTGACTCTTCCCGGAAGGACTCTGACCTCAGCAGGATCCCCTGACCACCCCCAGAGAACACAGGATTCCAGATACCTCCTCTTTCCACCTCAAACCCTCCTCTTCCTGCCTTAAGCCTGCCCCTTTCTGACTGGGCTCTTTAAATTTTCTGTACCACGGAACACAGGCGCAATTCTCCCAAAACAGCTCTGTTAGAGGGGGGAGCGTATTTCCCAATAAAGACTTTCCCAGTGGTTTTATTTACCACTTTTTGGTCTTCTGGCTTTACAATACATAATGGAATATTGCTCAGCATTAAAAGAGAATAAATTATGGCATTTGCACATAAATGGATGGAGTTGGAGAATATCATGCTAAGTGAAGTAAGCCAATACCAAAAACCCAAAGGCCGATGTTCTCTCTGATAAGTAGATGCTGATTCATAATGGGGGAGGGGGCATGGGAAGAATGGAGAAACTTTGGTCAAAGGGGAGGGAAGGCAGAAGACATAGGGGCAGGAAAGATGGTGGAATGAGATGGACATCATTGCCCTACAATAAGTGTTGACTACATGTATGACTACACATATGGTATGACTCTACATCATGTACAACCAAAGAAATGAAAAATTGTTCTCCATTTGTGTATGATGAATCAAAATACATTCTGCTTTCACATATACTTAAATAGAATAAATAAATCAAACAAATTTTTAAAATACTTAAAAGAAATAAAAACTTTGGGTAATTTCATCACACCTAAAATTTTAAAATATTCTTTAAAGAATAGACAATCCACATATTGTACGATCAATTCCAGTCATACAAAAACACTTTTTTCAAAAAGGAAATACCTCTGTAAAATCCTTTTATAATACAGATAATTTCAAAACCAAAACTGGACCAGAGAAACACAAGGAATAACAAAAAAGTAATAATATTTTAAATAATAATGCATAGTTTTTATGAGCCAGAAATTCTTATAGTGGTTCATGTGTATAAATTCTCCTCATAACAAATCTAAAACAGAAGTATAGTTGTCTCCACGTCACAAATGAGGAAACTTTGGAAATGGTGACTGACTAACTTGCCCCTGGTCACACAGAGTGTTGTGCACACCCCAAAGTGAGCCTAAACGATCTGGTTTGGAATCCTCCACTCTCCATAATAGGCTTCAAGGTCATTAATAAAATATTAGCAAACCCAAAGCAGTCATGGATTTTTAGGGCCAAATGATGATGAAAGTTTAGGAGTTTGAAAGTTTACTAGAGTATTTCTTCTAAGATTAGGATTCCCATTCTTGTAATATGCAATCTCTAGTGAATTGCCCAAGATTTCATAACATTTTATAAACTGACAAAACTATTTCCCTCCTCCAACAATTTTGTTAACTCAGTTTTGATACCTTTCCATCCCTTTCCATCAGGTGTAATAGTTGATAACCACGTCGCTTTCTCTCTCTCACCCACCCTGCTTAAAGTCATTTACTGATTTTCCATTATTTTTAGCCTAATGAGTTCATTTCTCATTGTGACCTCCAAAGTGTATCCATAGCTGACTTCTGCAGCCCTTCCTCCAGGATCATACACTGTCTTGCTTCCTGCATTTCAGCCACATTGGCCTTCCTTCCAGTCTAGCACTTGGACTTGATGCTTACTCATGCTGTTCCTTTGCCCAAAATTCCTATGCCTGGCTTTACTGGCTGTCTTCTACTCTAAAGATCTCACTTCAATGATTATTTGCAAAATAGCCTTCCCTCCGGGATCCCCATCTCCCACAACTAGGCCAGTTTCCCTTGATGGAACACTCATGCCAGTCTTTCTGATGTAAGGACAGGGACACGGACTGGTGGGAAGGAAATACAGCTCTAGCTCACTTGAGCACTGGTTGTGAGAGCTAGATAGGGGATAGAGTTCTGTACAAAGAGAAAGAGTCCAAGACAAATCTCTAATCTCAGTAGGTGGGGAATGCAGAGATATTTCCTGTGAACATGTCTCTGTGGACAGTCTATATTATCTCTGGATCCACGGACACAGGGGGATCTGGGGCTCTACTTGAGAAATGACAACCCAGAGATGTCCTTACATCAGTCTAGATAGCCTTCCCTAGTGCTGCATGCCAGCACCTTCCCAGCTATGAACTCAGACCCTGCTCTTTATGGCCCTCATCATCTGGTCCGGCATTCTGAATCACAAGGTTAGAGATTGTCCCACAGTGGTTGAGATTGTCCTTGTCATTCTCTTGGTTCAGCCCAACACCCAATCTGTTTCTGCAACTCCACTTTTTAACAATCTTTGATAGACCTGTAGTCTCTTCCTATAACCACAAGGTCCTAGGACACCCCATGAGCAGGTTCCCAAGGACTAAGTCAGGGTCATTGTTGCAAAAAACACCAAATCATTATAAAGTATGGAAACTCAGTTTATACCATCATAGATATCTCATGATTGTCCAGTTCCCCCTCCAGAGCTTCTGCTCTGTTAGAGGAACATCTTGAGAAGGAGATTGGATTTCTAAGACCAATCATTTCCAGTCCAATCATTCAAAGCCCTGGAGATATGTTAAATTCCACATGTCAATTAGGTAAAGTCTTATTTTCTCCATGAATCTCAAATATTGTTTCAATGTAGCCCTTTCTCTTTATACAGGGCCTTTGTCATCTAGGGGAGCAATAAAAGGACGAAGAAGCTAACGTTTCATCATCAAGGTGGGTCTAGACTCACCAAGTGAAAAGGAGCCAAGAAATAATCATATCAGCAAACACTCCACATGGGGCTTTCTCTGGGCCAGGCTGTTCTAAGTGTTCAAATAGACTCCTTTATTCTCATGACACACTTATGCGGTGAATGTGGTGATTATCCCTATTTTACAGATGAGGAGGGAGAAGCATAAAGAGATGCAGTGGTTGACTCAAGGTCACAGAGCTAAGAAAAGGGAAAGCAAGAAACAAACCCTGAAAATCTAGTCCAGCAGTTCATGCTCTGAACCCCTATGTTTCTCCATGTGGATGTGCCAGGCCTTCCCTGCCTCCAGTGCCCCTGCCTGGTGCTGCAGAGATTCAACACAGCCTGGTTTCCAGGCAGACTCTGACTGCCCGTCAGAAACTCCAATCTCTGGTGCACATGAACCTGGATTTTCCAACTGTGCTTGGCTCCAGCTCCCTGGAGAGTCTGTAGCAAATCAGGAAGGCTAGAACTTTCTCCTACCCACTCCTCCTAATTAAAGTCCTCCAACTGACATTTTTTGGCTTGTTCCAAGAGGTTATTATTTTTAGCTTGTGAAGGTTAAAGGGGAAAGGAAGTATGCCAGATTCAGGTTGTTAGAGAGAAAAGGAAAGGAACTCAGAGGGATACACTATGATTATGACTCCATTTAATAATAAGATGGGGATACTGAGAGTATGGGCCTATCTCAAAGGCCAAGATAAAGGTTCTTAAACTCTGTCAACCTCCTTAATGGCTCTGCCACATTAAAATGGGTGGCATATTTCTGTAATCACAGGCTCCCGAATGAGTCTGCAACTATAGATGTTAGAAGGACTCAGAAGGTTTATTATTATTATTATTATTATTATTATTATTATTATTACTACTCTTGACTGGAATGAAAGACGAGTGATTGTTTGCAAACTAGGATGGAAGTAGCTTTCCATCTCCTCCATCTTTCTTCTTACACAGCTCTTTGGCAACCCCTCCCTGGCCTGTACTTATAGTTAATAAATAATGTACTCACATGACTTTGATTAGGAAGCTGGGAAGTGGATCTGCAGGGCTCCTGCTGATAAAAGCCAGGCTCTCCCCTGAACAGGCCTGCCAGTTAATGAACCCGGGCATGAATGGCCACAGGAAACCATCTGAGGGGTAGAGTCTGCACTGTGCCTTCCCAGACCCCAGCCATCTACATAGGTTTCACCGGTCTGCCCACTGCTTCCTTCTTCCTTTGGCCACTCCTTCTTTACTTCTTTTCTAGTGATTAAAGACACAAGATCCCCAGCTATTTACCAGCAGTTATAAACTGTTAAAATCCAGGTAGTTCAGTCCTGTTAAGCTGAAGTATAAAACCTCACAGCACTGTGATACAAACCATGAAACCCTTAAGATTAAATTCATAGGTAACCAAACTTTCTTTCTTTTCTTTCTTCCTTCATCTATTTCTGTCTCTCTATCTCTCTCTCTCTCTCTCTCTTTCTCTCTCTCTTTCTGCTTTTTGTGGGATTAATAAATATCACTGTTTAGTCTGACAGCAAAGGCTCCATTGTACCCTAAGCTAACAATTTCTCTCCTGGAAAAAAATAAGGAGAGAAAAACTCATGACACTCAGAAAATCATTTTCTTAGGACTTACTGCATTGCAATTTTTAAAAAAGTGCTGATGGAATTTTTAGCATATGCAATAAACATACACAATAGAAACGAATTAATCTGTGAGCCTTGAGAAAGTAGCTATTTTAAGGGTGATAGGTGACTATGTGTGCTAATTACAACTGGGTAGGGGCCAGACCTGGATTTGAATCTCAGCTTACCCACTTACTACCTAAAGGACCATAGGCAAGTCCTGTCACCCTTTCAGACATAGCTCCATCACAGTAAAATAGTTTTGCTAGTCATTACTTCATAGCTTATGTACAGGATGCCATGAGATGGCACGGCTAAGGCTCTCAGCACAGGGTCTGGCATGGAACAAGTCCTCCCTAGTATTAGCTGTTATCATTAGGTCATCCAGGAGGAGCAGGGATAGGCCTGGGGCAGGACCAAACCACAGCATCATCTTTGGCATGAGGTAGGCTTTGCTTTACAAACCTCAGTAAACCTGCTGGCTTCTAGTCGAGCATGAGTACAGAACACACAACCATTGTCATTTGTCCAGAGCAATTGCTCATGGTTGATACCTAACTCCTCCTTCAAAGAGAACTACTACTGAAAACATACTCCTGCTAAAAGGAAATAATGAGTTCATTCAGGAGGCCTTATAAAGAGTATAGTGAGTTGGCTTTTAATTGTGGGTAGTTGGTTAGCATGTAATGTGTTCTGTAGTAAATTAAATAATGGTTTTATTAATCCAGGTCTCCCATGGGAATGGGAAAAGTGATTCGACTTGAGCATTCCAAATGATATGAAATCAAACATTCAGTGGTTATTAACATGGGGTAATTCTTCCCACCCTCCCTTTCCCCCAGGACATTGACAATATCTGCAGTCATTTTGGGTTGTCACAGCTAGGATGAGGAGAGTTGCTAGTGGTCTCTAGTAAGCAGAGACTTGGGACTCCACTAACCATCCATAAATGCATAAGATAACCCCTTACAACCAGCAGTCATCCCACCCTAAATGTCACTAGTGTTGAGGTTGAGAAACTCTGGTCTAACCAAATTTTCTGTGTCCATGAGAGGATCCTGGATATAGCAACTGAATATTAAATTGCCTCTTATTATGCAAGGAAATTTAGCTAAAATTTAAATTACTAACATTGAATTGAAGCAAATTTCATTTAATACATTTGAGAATTATTTGTAAACGTGGTTGTTCTTGATTAATCTTCTTTATCTATTTTAAAATATTACTTTTTCAAATATGAAGTACAGTGGCCTTTTGAGCTGTCATTCTTTCAAAGGGTGCTGGAGGGGGCTCTCTGATTTTGTCATTTGAAGAAGGCATGAGAATCAGAAGCTGAGCAAAGCTTGTCTCCACCATTTATGAAGAAACCATACTCACAAATACCTTCCTCTGTGCCCCTGAAAAAGAAAAGAAACTCATTGCTGAGATTTCACTTACCTTAAATTCAACATAAAGCTTTTCCTCCAAATTCACCCTGAGCATGGTTTCTAGTCCAAGGATAGGATTTCCCCTATGGTTGCCAGGGTGGAAATCAAAACATTCAAAAATACAAGGAACAAGCTATAGATCCCATTTGTTGTTAGTTTTCTTTGCCATTCATGCCCACAGAGTATGGCTTTGCCCATCTGAGAAAGTCATTAGTGAGAGAAGTTCTTCCTTGAAAAGGGACACGTTTGCTGTTTTTGGAAAACATCAGCCTGGAAGAGATCAAATCCAGTGGAAGCAAAACTACCAAAGCAAAATCATATGGTCCTTTGATTTCAAAAGCCCTTGGTTAGAATTTGGCACTCTCTCCCCTATGCCCACCTTGGGTCAACCAAAGTCATAACATTGCCCTTGGAGCAAAACTGGCCTGTATCAGATGTGGATTATGAGCCGGGAACTGTGCAAGGTACTTTGTAGACATTAGTTCCTCCAGAGGGATTTCCAAGGGTGCAACTAGGTTAGTGTGGAAAAAAAAAAGTTTGTATAGATTCTTGTTTAAAGTCACATTAACCCAAATTTGGATTCATAGCACCCATGGAGTTATTGTCATATTTATCCCTCAGCTCGATCCCTTCTTCACAAGTCTGTGATTTCATTAAGGCAAGATTTCTTAAAGGCAAGCAATTTATCTGCATCTCTTTATCCTAATACCTGAAAGGACAACCTGATCTATGTTAGGTCCTCAAAGATTCCTGTGGAATTATTATATTTTAATCCTAACATGGGTTGATGTTTCACATAACCCCTGTAACACTATAGGAACTCTACATCATATATTTCAGTTTAAATTATCCACAATGTAGCAGCACTAACAATTCTGTCACAGGATAGGTGACAAAACATCAGTGAATGAACTGCAGGCACAGGGCCTTTGCATGGTACTTGGTGAATGGTGAGAACTCACTTAGGTGACATTGGGTGGCATCCGTGCAGAGAAAGATGGTTACAAGGCAAAAGTTGTGTATTTGCACAGGGATCCAGCCAAGATTTGCTGGCAGTATCTCTTCTCTGAGAAGCACATTGGGCTATGGTGTGGTGTCCACTGTGGAGTCCCGCACTTCTCCTCAGCTATGTGTAGGCCTTGAACATGACAGGTCAGTACCTTGGTTGGGATGAGACCTGTGGGATGCCTTCTTAACCAATTGATGCAAAACTAACAGCTTACAACCAAGGAGTGGGCCTCCAAAGACCAGAAAGAAATAGTGAATACATTTTGAAAAAAAAAAATAACCTCAGTCTTAAAGTGGGGAGAAGAGCTAAAACAAGACTTCTCCATCCCCAATGAGTAACTCTGTGACCTTTGGATATTGTGCCAGTTGAGTCCCCTAATTGAGACTTAAGTTAAAGGAGTAGCACACTTTGTTCTTTGCTTCCTACTTTCTGTTTCAGTCGAGCATATCATGAGCAGGATAGCATCCTTTCTTTGGAGGAACTCTCTTGGGAAAAGAGATATCATTTACTGATATGGTGAAATAGGAGCAATGATGATAATAGGTAACATTTATTGGGTCCCTACTGCATGCCAGGCACTGCGGTAGGGGTTTAGAATGCACTTTGTAGTTGGGCTTCTAAGATCAAAGTTCTACCCCTTCTTGATTAATGATTCTTTCCAAGGTTAGGGACTGCACCTCCTTATCCTATGCCTGTAAGGGAAGTGGAAGTGTGATTTAGTACTAACAACCTAGCAAGCATTTCGCTAAGTGCTTTTTCTTACACAATCTACTTCAAATAAGTTACTTGAGTCATTAAGATTTGGTAAGATAGCAAGAACATGTCCATCTAAACCTCCTACTTAGATAACTAACCAATGCATACATCATGGTCCACTCAGTAAATATTCACAGAGTATCTATTACGTGCTGGACACTCATCTGTCCCTAGACCTATGCAGAGAACAAGACACATGAAGGCCCAGCCCTCTGGAGCTGACAGTCCAGTAGGAAAAAAACATAGCAATCAGAAATAGAGAGAGAGAAAATATATAATTGAGATTATTTCAGGTAATAATAAGAAGTCCTGGAAATAACATTTTAAAAGTCCATGGGAAGAAAAGTACTAGGGTTAGTGGCAGAGACAGGTGAGAAGGGACAATCAGAGGCCCTGCCAGGGACAGAATGCTCCAGTGGAAGGAGAGATCATGGAAGAAGGAGGGATGGGTAAACACAGAGGCCCAGAGTCAGACAGTTTTAGTGTTTGAGAAACACAAAAGTCAGTGTGGCTCCAGTGTACTAAGGGAAGAATAACAGAGAATAAGACAAATGCAGAATCCAAATTTGGGCCTCCAAGTATGGCCTTGGGGACCATACTAAGTTGGTTGCAAAAGCTACTGCAAGGTCTAAATAAGGAGTGTGACACAACCCTGTTTATATTTTAAAGAGATTATCCAAGATGCCATTTGGCTGCTGTCCCAAGTGGCCAAATAAAAGTTACCACCATCCTTTATGCACTTACCTTGAAAATGCTAGTTGTGGCTGCTCACTCTCCCAAACCCTGAGGTTGCAATGCTGAATAAAATATTCAGAGTTCCTGACCTCAAATAGCTTGGAGTCCTCCAGGGCTTAATTCCACAAGTGGATAATTCACTAGTGGGTCTCTCCATGGCGGTGGTTGGTGGCTGGGTTCAGTGGCTGCTGAAGACAAAGCCAGAGCACTATACCCAGGTAATGGAATGACAGAAGCTTATGGGGAGAAATGACTTCACAATTGACACTCGTTGGTTCCCAGGAAGTCACCTGTGTGAACTCAGGGAGTTGGGGCAAAACCCATTTATGACAATGGAAAAGTCATTTCCAAAGTCCAGATGGGAGAAAGAAGATATCTCACTGGGGATAGGGATGTGGTCTAGCCAAGCAGGAGCAGCACTTGGAAGTAGCCAGAGAGAAGCTAGCGAGAGTCCTTGGCCTCATCCAACCTGTTACAGGAACAGTAACAGCACCCTTGGAAGTCACTCCATTCATGCATAACACTTTGCATATGCAGTGTACATGGCTTATGTATTGGTAAAGGGCTGGGTTTGTGCTGGGTTTTTGTGTTTAAAAGTTCACTGGGAGCAGCTACTCTGGAGGCTGAGACAAGAGGATCCTAAGTTAGAGGTCAGCCTGGACAACTTAACGAAATGCTGTCTCAACCTAAAATTAAAAGGGCTAAGGATATAGCTCAGTGGTAAAGCATGCCCTTGGGTTCAATACCCAGTACCAAAAAAAAAAAGAAAGAAAGAAAGAAAGAAAAGTACATAAATAAATAAAATAAACTTTAAAAGTTTTAAGTGCTGGATGCATACCAACATATTGAGAAGTTTCATATGACAAGCTGTACTTGGAAACGGGAACCTCTCTTGCACAGGCCACTGAAAAACTAAGGAAATTGTTCTGTGAACCATTGATTCTCCTATTTCCACATACATAAATGGGGACAATAACTAGATACACCACAAAAGGCATGGTCTAGATAAGTAACTCACAGTGTAAGAGGAGACTTTGGATTCTTCCAAACTATCTCAGCACTAAAAGAATACTAATACTCCTAAAATCCCATCTGGCATCCTCCTGTTCCACTGTGGTCTTAGGGAGAATTAAAAGAGTAAGAACTTTGGCACCCTCTTTTCTTTTTACTGCAGTTCTTTAGAAAGACTCTGGGAAAGGTAGCCAAGATGAAGCTTCTCGCCTCCAGAAGGAGAGAGCTCTAGGATTATAAGAAAAAGAAAGTCTTTTTGTGCAATTGAGGTGTCTGTGGGATGAAGACTAAAAAGAAACCAGGCAGACGAGAATCAAAGATTCAAAGAAGGAAGATAGAAGAGAATTATTCCACAACATTTCATCTCAGAGCTGGGTGACGAATCTAAAGAAATTTTCTTAAACTGAAGCATAAACACCAAGAAACGGGAACTAAACTTTTAAACAAATTAATAACAAAGAAAAGTATCATTAAGATTAAATAAATAAATGTATCTATCGCTGTCTTTTGTTCTGTGCCCACAAGTTTTCAGGAGGCAGATCCAGTGCTTTGCATTTATTATCTCATTTAAACTTAAGAACACCAGGAGTTCTGTTTTTGGATCTCAGGGTACTATAACCACTTAGTTGTACAGCTGCAACACAGCAGCAAGTATTTCCAGTTCAAAATCTTTTTTGCTTTTTTAGGATAAAGGCAGGATCTTTACCCTAAAACCAAGCTCACCCCTCCCCATAGCCTAGTGGTGTGAAATCCATTATGTCTACTGGGCCATCTCTGCAAGGAGAAGCACTCTGGCTATTGCTAAAAGATCAGGAAGAAATGAACAGCACCCCAATGAAGAGCCGGCACTCCACCTGCACCACGTGGCTGTGTTCTGCAGCCGTGAATCAGCAATCAGACACTCGCTCCAAACAACAATCATGTCAGTTTTGTGAAGGAAGCATGGAGCTGGATTAGCACAGGGAGACTTAGATGTGGAGAAAACAGGAGATTACAGAATAACAAAATAAACAAACAAAAAAACAAATAAATAAATACAAACAGACAGACAAATGAACACCTATTTCCCAATGTAATATTTAGCTAAAACTAGCCCTAAAAGACTGTTTCCATAGAGTCCTGTCCTTTTTCAGAAATAGCCATGAGTTCTTCTCAACCTATAAGGGAAAGACACACCATCAGAAATGGAATTTACCCTTAGTTCATAATGGAGGCTTGAGATGTACCTGTGCTTCTCCAGAGAAGACCTCTAACCCCAGGTTGTCAAGCTGACTGCTCCTCGATTCCTTCTGGTGGTGGGTCAAGCCACTTGCTCTGCATTCAGAAAATCAAGCCTTAGGTCAAATTTCACACCTCTGTGCAAATCCATAGAAAACTGCCTTTCTAGCCAAGCCCAGTGGCATAGACCTATAATCCCAGCCACTTGGGAAGCTGAGGCAAGAGGATCGAAGTTTGAGGCCAGCCTCAACAACTTAGCAAGACCATCAGCAGCTTGATAAGGCCATCTCTCAAAATAAAAAAATAAAAAGATCTGAGGATGTAACTCAGTGGTAAAGCACCCCTGGGTTCAATCCTTGGTGCCAAAAGAAAAAGAACAAGAAATGCCTTTTTAAATAACCTAGGATTAATGTTCAAACTCTTAAATGACTAATAATTCCACTAAGATATAACCAAAAAAGGAGTGTTTTCAATAATTGCCTGGAACTTGATGTAGTTAGGATATTTGTTCTATCTTATTTCATTCTATTATTAAATTATGCTATGTAATATATAATCTATAATATATGAAGCATACCTTATATGGTATTATCAAAACTATATTATTATAAAATGATGGTATTTTAAGGACTGCTAGGTTTTAAAAGTGTTGAAAATGATCTGCAGGCCAAAGCCAACCTACCATTTGTTTGGTAAACAAGGTTTCCCTGGAACACAGACTCATTCATTTGCATATAGTCTGTGGCTGCTGTTGCACTACAATGGCAGACTTGAGTAGCTGTCACAGAGACCGTATGTATGGTCCACGAAGACTAAAATATTTATGATCTAGTCTTTACTGAAAAACCTTGCCAAGGCCTATCTTAGAATAGCCCAGGAACTGCTGTATTCGGACTGAGCTTTCTCTTCATGAAAAGAAAAGTTTTGACTAATTGATAGTTAAAACTAAAAGATGCCTTTCCTGCCTTTTGATTGACTGCTCAAATACAATTTTGGGCCTGTCTTGTATCCAGTAAAACTTTAGTACTGTGATCCGAGATATCCTACTATCTCTAATGATGTTTTACATCTCCCTAAACTTCTCTCAGGCTCTTGTAGAAGGAATGGAGCCTTTGGGGATGCACTACTTTTGTATATGTAGCCACCATGCCACTAAACGCTAAGCATGAAACACTGACCCTCCTCTAGTACTCCCCCTTGTCTCATGCCTACCTCTTGCTACCCATTCTGGCACCAGATGCATACGTTGTGATATCCTGGGGAGGATCAAATGCTTATATTTTACATGTTTACTTCATCAATTTTGTAGTTTGTGTGCATGTCACAGTTTAAGTGTATCCCCCAAAACCCATGTATTGAAATGTTAATTCCCCAATATGACAGCATTGAAAGGTGAGGCCTGGAGGGAGGTGTTTGGGTCATAGGAGTGGGACCTTCATCAATGGATTGATGCTTTCCTCGTGGTATTGAGTGAGTTCTCACTCTTGCAGGACTGGATTGGTTACCTAGAGAGCAAGATGCTATTAAGCAAATGTGCCCCTCATGTTCTCTGTATGGCAAACACACCAGCTTGCCCATCTGCCTTCCACCATGAGCTGAAGCAGCCCAATACTCTCAACACAAGCCAAGTAGATGTTAGCATGATGTCTTGGGACTTCCCAGCCTCCAGAACTGTGAGCCAAATAAACTTCTTTTCTTAATAAATTACCCCTTCTCTGGCTTCAGCGTTCTAGCAAATAAAATGAACTAAGACAAGATTAAGTTGTACGGGATAGGAACAAACCCAGTGTCTAGCATGAATGGGAGGGTCTGCTCTATGCTTATGCCCTGCCACCCAGAGTCTTCTCCACAATCATGCTGCCAGCCTCCAGTTTCTCCCGTTTGGTGGATGGACTTCTGGTCTTTTCTAGCTGTTGCACCAATGTGTAGCTGCATATGATATGTGCATTAGGTCTTTGACCTGGTCCCTCTGACCTTTGATTTGAGCTTCATGCTCCTAACGTGTGGACTTGCCCCGTGGCAGCTCTGGCTCCAGTCAGGAGCCCCTGAGAGACTGGGAAGCTCAATAGGAACTTGATTTAAAGATATGGAAGGCACAGGTATTCAAGTGAATCAAACCTGCTCTGCTGAATTCTGTGCCTCCCTCCTAGCTTCAAAAAGGGTGGAACTGGGTGTGTTTTAAAGACATGTTTGGGGATAACTACGTTTTGGGGGAAGGTTCTTATAAGGAGTCTCAGTGGGATAAGAGCGATAAGAGAGACTGAAGTAGAATTGTCAGAATCTGAAAATGCCAGGCCTAGGAATTCCTGAGATTTTAGGCTAACTTTCCTGATAGGCATTTGATCTTGAACTTGTAGGCTAAAAAAAAAAGAAGCCCATCCCCCTTACTTTAAGAAATGATACACTTTACTACAGAAGTGATACAAGACTTGCAGTTAAAATGAACTTTAGAGACATAGTGCTGATTTCAAATCCAATGTGCATCTCTCACCAAGAATAGAAACTTAGCAAGTTTACTGGACTTCTTTGTGCCTCAGTTTCCTCATTTGCAAAGCAGAAATAATTTTAGTAAGCACTGCATTGGGTGGTCACAAAGAGCATTAATTGTTATTTTTTAGTGTTTACCACCTGCTAGATCCTGTGCTAGGTCGTTCATGTCACTGATTTTCACAATTAGGAAAACAGTAGGAACAAGTAATATCTCTGTTTTTTAGAAGTGACACAGAACATTTAAAGTGAGTTGCCAAAGAACAAAAAAGTAAAGAAACAGAAGGATCTAGAAGCAAACAATTGTGTCAAACTCAAGTCAGGATTTTAAACATTGCTCGACTGTGTTGGTTGTTTTGATTTTGTTTTTTGTTTTATTTGTTTGTTTTAAATGTTTGCAACAAACGTCATTCCCGGGAAGACTTGTTCCTGGAAACCACCATCCATGGCCTGGGACATATGTGCAGATGGTGGAGGCAAGGGCCGAGGCTGGTTTGCATTCAGCTTACATCCTTCTCTTGAAGAAATCAACCACATTTAACAAACAAGCAAATCTGGGAAATCGTAGAGATTTATTTTTTGATTTTTAGATTTATAATGAGGCACTTATCATCATGTGTATTTTGCTAATCTCCAGTATTTACCTGTTCACTTGCTGGTTTTCCACTTTGATCTTCTCGGTCCTTTCCTCAGTCATTTCTGGCAATGCCTCCTCGCCAAATACCAGCCATTGTGGGATGCATGTGTTCTGAAGAAGAAAATCTAAACAATTCTTGTTAACAGGGAATCCTAAGAGTACACACATGTACATCAAATGGAAAGAATTTTGTGGAAGCTTGTTGCTCTCTGTATCTGTACTCACCAAAAATGGATCCTCATTGCAAAGATTTTGCTATTGGATGATATTGAGAAGGAACAATCAAATTGTTAAATTACCAATATATAAAGTCCATTTTAACATTAATAGAGGAGAATGTGGCCATGAGTTACAACCTCTGTAGAATCATTTGAGCCAAATCTAAGAGATCAAGGCTGGGAACGATGCAGGAGACAAGAAGAGAAACCTTCTGCTCAAGCTCCTCTGGGGAAACTGGGTTGTTTTCTTACTCTGTGCTTGGCTCAGTGCTAAGTGTTTTGCATTAACTAATGTGTCATCCACATTTGGAGCTAGGTATTGTTATATTTATTTCCCAGATGAGCAAACTGAGGCCAAGAGAGGCTCAGTATCTGGATCAATATGTGCTGCCCATCCTTGGAGGGGCTGAGCTATCTGATTCCCAGCTCACTTGATTAACATACAAGGCCACCTAAGGTTAGCAGCTCCCACAGTGGAGATTCTATAAAGTACAAATATATCCTGTGAGAGTCTCAGCATAATCAGCACTGGGCTTCACTAAATGTGTGTCAGGGTGCTAGCAGACCACACAGGAGTTTGTACATTTGTACACACCAGGCAGGGAGCCAGAGACAGCACTGTGCAAGAGTAGTGCTCCATCTGAATGCAAATAAGGAAGAGAGAGAAAAAGAGGGAAAGGAGAGGTAGAGGGACCAAGGCCTAGAGAGGGAGAGAGATGAGGGTGAGGGAGAAGAAAAGGAAAAGAGAGACAACAAGGAGAGGAGGATAAGAAGATGAAGTACCAGGTGGTATCAAATGTCTGTCACAGATAAAGTGAGTTTGAAGGACACCTTCAGCTGCAAGGATGAAAAAATCTAAAAGGGAAAAAATACATAATCCAGAGCCAGGGAGACTCCAAATATAGTTAACTCAAGGCATTTAGCACTCATCAAAGACAAACACCAAAGGCCATGATCCAATGAAATATGCGAGCCCACTACTGCATCGAATGTTGAGAAAAGGGACTCAAAGTCCAAAAATGTAAGAGCAGAAGCCTCATGGGAAAGGACTGAGGATTTGGGAAATCACAGCTTTATGTGCTGGGTGTCATGCTCCCTCAAGACCCAGGGCCTTTGCACATCTGTTCATATAAGGAATTGGAGAGATGATCAATTGAGACCAAGCCCCTGCACTACAGGAGTTTAAATTCTAGTCTGAAGTGAAGAGAAGAAGATAAAAACTAAAGAATAGGCATATTATTTATGATGTGGCTAATGGTACTGTAAAGAAAAAGAAAACATGATAAGGAAACCTTTCGAAAAGGGATGTGCATCTGTTCTTTTAAGGAAACCCTCTTCACTCCACACACCTTTTGCCCAGAAAAGGAACTGCTGCTCTCCTGAATCTCAGCTTAGTCCTCCAGGATCCCCCACTTTCTGAGTCTCTCCTCTCTCTTCAATGAACTTCTTCTCCCCTACAGGGTCAGACAATGGAGGCTTGACATAGGGACGTTCTGACTCTGCTGGAAGGCTGAGATCTACTTGAAGTATTGGAGAAGACACTAGGATTTTTGTTTGATTTTTAATCCGTGAATGGTCCCCCAGTTAATATATACAGTCTCCCCTCTGTTTCCACAGGTTTTGCATCCATGGATTCAACCAACCACAGACCAAAAAACATTTGAAAAAGAGCAGGAGCAGGAATCACACCTGCATTCCCTGCTACTTCTGGAGGCTGAAGCAGGAGGACAGCAAGTTGGAGGTCCACCTAGGCAACTTAGCTGGCCTTGTCTTAAAATTTTAAAAAATAAAATAAAAGGACTGGAGGTATAGCTCAGTGATAGAGTACCCCAGGTTCAATCTCCTGTACCAAACATGTACAGGCTTCATTCCTTGTCATTATTTTCTAAATAATATGGTATAACAACTATTTATGTAACATTTACATTGTATTAGATATTATAAGTAATCTAGAGATGGTTTAAATATATGGGAGGTTCTGCACAGGTTATATTCAAATGCTATACCATTTTATACAAGGAACTTGAACATTTGTGGATCTGGATATCCACAGGAAGGTCTGGAATGAACTCCCCTCAGATACTAAGGGATGACTGTGTGTGTGTGTGTGTGTATTTACAAGAGTCAATTGGGGAAAGACATATTGTGCATAATGTTTCTGTGTCTTCATTTCTTTCTCCCCCAAAGAATCTCCAGCAAGTGTGCAGAAAGGATTGAGCAACCCATGTCCCTGTAGGTTGCTAGTTTTTATCTCCACTCTCTTAACAAGGAAAGAAAAGACTTGAGGCGAGTCCCTATGTTTCAATCATCCAGGAAGCAATTCTGGTTGATAATAAGAGAGAAAAGCAAAGAAGGAGAGAAGGGGGAAATTACTGGCTTGGTCAAAGCTTGCAAAATGGCACCAGTGATTAAAACATCTTATGCTGTCCTCGGGCTGCAGAAGCTATCACTGACAAAAGATCTCATACACACACACACACAAAAGGAAAGAAATTAGCCATTAAGAAATATTTCAGCATAATGCAATTATTACAGCTGTATAATTGAATGGGGAAACCATTGATCTGTAGTAGAAAGGAAATTGCTCTTCTCATTGTGTTCCTATGAATATGTGAACATTAATCTCCATCTATAATCAACGTTCATTTCAAATCTGATTGCGTGCTACTAAACACCCGTAGCTATGCTAACATTATGTTAATATGGTTCAACATCATAGCTCCCAGCTTCACAGCACAAATATTTTTCTTTGGCAATCAATAGTAATTTCAGCTGAGAGGATGGAAGTCACGTTTTAATGGTAATCTTTCCTCTAAGCTTCCAAGTGGAAACTCAGTTGGTGTCTTAACATGGCTGCAGCACGTTGCATATAATCAGATAAATTAACCTGAATAGAAACGGAGAGAGAGGAAGGAAGGGAGGGACTGTGGATCAGAAATAAGAAGCTAGCTTAGCAAAACTCTAAATCTAGCTAATAGATGAAAGTGTGAATTAGGTAGGGGGGAAAAGTGAGGATGGAAGGGTAAGTGGGATTGGATGAGCCTGTCGGGGAAGGGCTGCAGGAAAGATGCAGGGATTGTTCAGAAAGAAACCTGCTCCTTCTGGCTATGAGCCAAAGGGACAGAGCAGCCAGGTTCCTGTGTAACCTGGATTTTGCCAGAACAACCAAGACATCTGAGGATGGAATAGGAAGCTTGACAGATCTGGATGGATGCGTGTAACATCCTCTTTGCTTTTGAAGAGACTGCTCTATCTCTCATTCATTCTCTCATTTAGAGAGAACAGAAAAATTCTATAAATTTCTGTCTTCATTAAAAAAAAAAACCTAGAAAAGTTTGAAAATGAAGAAAAGGGAGGAGGAATCTACTTTTTTTTAGCACTACTGCTACTGGGCACCAAACATAGGAAGATGAACAAAATATATCTCTGCCTTCAGAGAGTTGATGGTCCAAAGAGGGAATCAAACAAATGACTCACAATGTCAGCCTACACTTTGGGAGCACCCTGTATCCTTTATGATACATCAGATTTGAAATGAACGTTGATTATAGATGGAGATTAATGTTCACATATTCATAGGAACACAATGAGGATCATACATTATGATCCTCTCCATCCCTTTTTTTAAAAAAAAAAAAAATAGGAGAGAGAGAGAAAGGGAAAAGACAAAAAGATTTTGACTGTATTCATTTGTCAGGCATCTTTCTCAGCCCTCAGAGACCTAACTGATAGAACTCCTTCCTAACTGACTCAGTTCCCACACCCAAGGCTGATGCTCCCACTCCACAGCCCCTCTCCATCCATACATGCTTGTTTTCTGAGAAGGACCAAAGTCATAACCTTTATGTGCATGCTGTATATTTATAAGGCAAAGGAAATAAAACAGCCCCCGAGAACGCCCAGCCTCTTTCCTTGCTCAGAGAACTCTGTTGTTATTGTCCCTCTCCTTCATGGCTCCCCAGCCCTCCAACCTCTCCTTCCTGGGTCCTGCTGTTTTCAAGATCAGAGGCTGCAGGGCTACAGGGCTCACACTGATATGGCAAGGGAGACCTAGCGAGGAGATGACGAGGGGGCCAATGATAATGGGTAAGGACAACCTTGCAAGGTAAGAGGTTACCCCTGGTAGATGCTGATGGAGGCGTTCAGAAAGAGAGGAGACTTGGGAAATAGAAACTTCCAATGATGTGGCAAATATTGGAAATGATGCATACAGAATTTTCAAACTTTTTCCCTGTGTACTTTGTAGCTTGTCCCACTTTACCATTCTCTAGAATCTCAGCAAGGAAATTAATCCCCTTAGTCTATTTGTTTTCTTTCTGATAATACTAAAGCGAGAAAAAAAAATTGTGTCATTTTTATCTATTTTTTATAAGTTCAAAATACCTTCTTTCAAATGGCAATAATTATTATTATTATCAAGTATGATTTATATAGCAATATTAGGCACTGCAGGGGGTCCTCACTCAAATTCATCTCTCTCTCTATCCCTAACAATTTAATCCCTAACAACTTTAATCTTATCAATCCTACTGGCCTTACTGCAAGTGCCTCTAACCTGGTCTCCCTGAACTTGGTGGTGCTCCCTTATAATCTGTCTCTTATAAACTCGCCAGTGAAACTTGCACTATTAACCATGACTTTCAACACATTCAAAACCAAAGCATCCAGAAAATGATAACCTGACTATATATTTTCAGCTTTGTTTAAAGTCACACAATACTTAATGAAATACTGGACAACATTGTACTCAACTTATTGTTAAATGTTTAGAATCCTGTTTTGAGTGTTGCTGCTTATTAACAAACCTTACCCCTGACCCCTGCCCCAAAAAAAGTCACTGGGGAAATATTCAATCTTCCTCCCATGAGAAGAACTTCTGAGGAAATGCATAGAAAACAATATGCAACAAATAAAAATGTATCCCTTTGTCAGCAGATTCTGTTGGAAGATACAGGAAAAAAAAACCTTCTTGCCAATTTAAAGAATCAAGTGCTAAAAGACATTATTTGGGGTATGAGGTTTCTACACAGTTGTGTGAAAGTACAGATGTTTCTAACATCTCTTTCCTTATGGAATTTGTCATATGAAATACAGAAAGAGTTCTTTTTTTAACACTAAAGTATATATGAAATCAAGAAGAAACATTTTTAGCAATAAATTGCTTCATTATAAAACCAATGTTTTATGAAATAACTGTAAGTGGATCTATCTATGAAATGCCTGATGGACTGAAATTTAGTTAATAAAAAGAAACACGTAAAATTAAGATCACAAAGTTAGCTCTGAATATACAATTTACAGACCACACCAGTGCATTTACAGCTGGGGGAAAAAAAATTGAAGCCATGAGAGCACAAAAATGTTTACAAGTTGTCATCAACATGCTTAATTTTATAAGATAAAAATCTTTAAAATGCAAAATAATATTTACCTTTATAATGAGGTCAAGTGACAATATTTTTATAAGATAGCAAAGAACTTTAAAAAGTTGCAAGATTTAAAGTTATCTACTTTTATAAGGTGACATATGTTCCAAGTTTATTGAACATTTTACCCTGCCTGCCATTGGAGTGTCTTTCAGGAAAAAAATGTCACCTGGCAGGTAACTAAATAGTTATAATAACAATGATGCTCATAATAAATGACAATGACAAATTCAATCTTTCACTTTAAGATTAAGGTGGCATTTTTAAAATTAGAAAAAAGTATCTGCTAGGTGAACGAAATGGAAATAAGTTTTAAACATGGATGCTGGAAAGTACCTCCTTTGTTATAATTTTTTGTTTCTAAAACTAATGTAAATGCATTAATTATGGCAATTTTGCTTTAAAAGTCCTTTCTATGTTTCATGTAACTAATAACATAAGGAAAGAGACGCTGCATAGAGTTATTTAACCTGCATAAAATGCCTAGTGGAGTCTCAAGGGTCTGCATTCACCTCTGTAAAACCCTAATTGACATTAGTGAAGTTAGATGTTTTGTAGATTGCATAACTGGTGAATGAAATGGGGTAGAGAAATGAGGCTGAGCATGAGATAAGTAGAGCCTGGGTGCCCTTCTTTGCATTTTGATCTGTATGTCATCACCAGTGACCTATCACCACCCCTAAATTTTTTCATGTCAGGCCAATTCTACTGTTTGGCCCCAGCTGAGTGATGCTTGCTTTGGGTCTCCGGTACAGTTGTAATCAAATTCCACTAGGACTGGAGTTACCTGAATGCTTCTTTACTCAAAAGTCCCATGCCTGGTCCCAGGTGATCAGGTGGATGGAAAAGCTGGGTACTGGTGGAGCACCTGTCTCTAGGCAGCGACCGCGCATAGCTAGTTCAGCTCCCTCAGCCTGGTGAGCAGAGGACAGGTGGACATCTCACATGATGGCCGGCTTCCTCCAGAGTGAGAGTCACAGAGGACCCTAGGACAATTTCCAAGGTTTCTTATAACATGAACTTG
>PVHX01006116.1:0-104232 GCA_004024805.1 Geosciurus inauris | reverse complement strand
GACTACTGAGTTAAATCTCTCACCCTTTTAAAATTTTTATTTTTATTTTGCCTCACCGAGTTGCCAAGACTAGCCTCAGACTTGCAATCCTCCTGCCTCAGCCTCCCCAGTAACTGGGATTACAGCTGTGTGTTACTACTTCAGGCTTCAAAGCATCCTGACTAATGTTTACCTATTCTTTCCCAATATTAGCATGATGCTAAGTACAAAGATAATTCTTTTCCTTTCTCCTTTTTTTCCCAACCTTCCAGAATTCTTCTCCCAGTCATCATGTGTTCATTAAAGAAATGAACAGAGTCCCTATCACATTCCAGGCAGTATTCACAACAGTTTTAGCAAAACTAATAAGATGTGGACCTTAACAGATAAGAATGAATAAAGAAAATATCACAGTATATAGATATACAGAATGAAATACTCCTCAGCTATAAAAAAGGATGAAACCTTGTCATTTGTGACAACATGAATGATACTGGAAGACACTATGGTAAGTGAAATAAACCATACATAGAGACACTAACACTGTATGATCTCACTTATATGTGAAATTTCAAACTTGATCTCATAGAATATGAGAGTAGCTTAGTGGCTACCAGATGCTAGGGAGGGAAGAATGGGAGGAAGAGATCAGAAGAAGGTGGTTGACTTGTAGGAGGTTATAGTTAGGAGGATGAAGGTCTGATGTTCTATCACACAGTAGGGTGACTATACTTAACAATAAGCACTGTATATTTCAAAATAGCTAGAAGAGAGGATTTTGAATGCTCTCACCACAAAGAAATGATACATATTTAAGACATGTATATAGATAGCTAATTATCCTGATTTGGTCATTACGCAATATATGTATTAATCACAACATCACTTTGTAATTCATAAATACATATGATTATTATGTTCCAGTCAAAAATAAAAATACAACCAAGCGATGATTATGATGATGGTGGTGGTGGTGATAAGGCATGGACCTCTCTACTAAAAGTTCAGAGTGAATATATACACAGGGCCAATATATAGAGTATATATAAAGATCATAAGCTTGCCAAAATTTCAGCTTTCAGAAAAAGAGTCAGCTTCCAATTTCAAAATGTTTGTAACTCTCACCCATAATTTCACTTGATTGCATATGAATAGATCTGAAATTAATTTTCAAATTTCCTTGTGCTGTTAATGTTATTACATCTCCACCTTAAGAGACTTACTAAGCTCCCTGAGAGCTGGTTTCTTCCATCTGTAAAATAAGCGGGTGGCATGCTAAACCTCGCTAGTATGTAAAATTAATACCTGTTAAATTTTTAAAACTTAAAAAAATTTTTTAAAAAAAGGCATGAAATGTAATGGTTCACCTCATATCTTTTTAACCTGAAATTCTGAGAAGTGCATGCTATGTTGGCCCCCTTTCTTCCTTTGAAATAATTTCTTACCCTGCCCTGTAGAAAATTCCATAATACATATCACCTTCAACCCCCAATCCCAGAGAATCAAACATGTTTCTCAGAATTCAGAAAGAATGACCTGCTTTCATTTTTAATGTCCATAGTTCGCTACGAAGCAGTCAAATTGATCTTTCCAAACTCTATATCAAATCAAGCTTCACTTTTCCCACCCCCACATAAGATCCAGTGCATCTTTTCACTCTTGGAATAAAATCTTTTCTTCTCCTCCACCTCCAGCTCACTATACTCCAGCCACACCATCTTTCTGCTCCTCTTTGAATCTGCCAATCTTGTTTCTGCTCACTGCATTTGGTCTTACAATTTCCTCTCCCCAGAACACTTTGCCCCAGACCTTAGTAAAGTTCACTCTCTCTCTTCACCCACTCTGTCCATTCAGAGGGATTTCTTGACACATATTCCCCAATCTAACATTATATTCTGCTCTCTTTCTTATTTCTGCCTTGATTTATTTTCTTCCTAGCTCTTATCATTCACTGAAATTGTAGTCTACCATGTTATAATCGTACCATGTTATATAATTAACATTTAATCTAATGTAATTTAATGTAAATTACATTAGCATAGAGAGTAGCAAATAGTAGAGGCTCAGTTGGCTTTGTGGAATGAATGAGTAATTCTACTCTAATTCCCATAATAGCCATCTGTTTAGCTTTGAGGCGTATATGATAAGAACCCAAATTGGTCATAATATTCTGTTTTAAGAATCTTTTGCTCCAATGTATGGACAGTTTTTCTATCCAATTTAAGCAACTTTAAGATCCCACAAACAGACATCCTCTCTTTTTGTGGTAGAACCACAAACCAGTATTTAGAAATCAAAATAAGGCACTCTACTAAAGAGATCTGTCTACCATTTCATCAAACTCATCTTATTTGCCCACTAAACTCTAGGAATATGGCCAAAGCAAAAGATCACACTTGGTTAGATGAGGTACACCCAGCTCATCCAGAAAGCAGCTCATGGAAACAATTTCAGAGTCCTTATCTGCATATGGCTCAAATCTAGGTCAAAGTTCTGGTGAATAGAATATAACTTAGAAGGTTAAAGATCAAGAATCCTCCTGATATCTATGTTTATTAAAAGATGACAAGAATGCATGCAAATTTTAATAACAGCACCATTTTAATAGCAAAAAATTATGAGTATCCCTGATATAGTTTGAATATTTTCCTTCTAAAATCATGTGTTGATGGTGGAGGTTTTGTGAATAAATTAATGTATTTCTCCCAGAAATGAAAAGAAAGTTCAGCCATCTTTTCTCTTTTATATGTCCTCTCTCCTTTTTCAAATTGTCATGTTATGAAATAGCCTGAGGCCTTCACCAGATGTGTCCATCTGATCTTGGACTTCACAGTCTCCAGAACCATGAGCTTAAATAAACTTCTTTCCTTCATAAATTACTCAGTCCAGACATTCTGCCATAGCCACAGCAAACAGACTGAAACAATCCCCATGTCCATCGACAACAGAATGGATAAATTGTGGTACAATTCACACAATGGATTATGATACTAAAAGCAAGAAATCTTGATTTACAACTGCAGGCAATAATATTGATTCATACCAAAACATTCTATTGAGAGAAACGAACAGTCACATGTAAAGGAGTACATACTTAATACTTCTATATATAAAGTTCAAAAACAAGCAAAATTTATGGTATAAGAAGTCAGAATACAGCTTACTCTTGACAGATTAGTGATTTCAAGGGACTAGGGAAAATTCATTTGGGGTATTGGTAATGAGTTATTTCTGCATTTGGGTCCTGGTTAGATGTTCTAATTTTACCAAATGCATTCAATTGCACACATAATGTATGCACATTCCTGAATTTGATTTATATTTCAATAAAAAGTTTACTAAAAAAATAAACTTCATGTGCTTAAGGAATTTTAAGCCAAGAAAATTAAGAAAGCCCTCTTGTAACTAGTCACAGATTGATCTGCCAACTTTCAAATCCATCAGAAGCATGTGTTGAAAAGAAGTTGAATTTTTAACTGAACTCATTTCATTCCGAAGACGTCGCATATCCTGAGTTTGTCAAGAGAAAATATCTTAGTTTTCAGTATCCAAATTTATTTTCTGAAATCTCACACATTCTCCTCCTGGTCATTCATCAAAACATCTCAATGTCTGAAAGGGAAGGCTGATGATGGATAGATTTTTTTTCTCTCCTAGCTTAAGTCATATAACACTAATAAGGATTCATATCATAAGTGTAGCTCAGTGGTTTGAGGGCATAAACGATTTTTTGAAGTTGGTGAATAATTACCAAGCCGACATCCAGAGGAAGTTGGAAACCTACAAAAATGAAACATTAGTCAGTGCCATATTTTGCCCATGGATGATGCATCAAGGTTGAAAAGGGCTTTTGTCAACCTGAATGGGTCATGAGGACAAAAGTTGGAATCAAAATCTTCCTGTTCTCATGCACACTAAATTTTTGAGTTGTCTTGGTTGCCCAGACCATATATATTCCTAAATTTGTTAAGATGACCACAAATGGATGGTCTCTCAGGCACATGGTAGAAAGAAATTTCTCTCTAGAGGTTTCATCTAGGCCAAAATAACTTCCACAAATGTTGTTTTTTTTTTTTTAAATAGGAAGGCACACATATTTATTTCTGTGCAAAAATAGAATCACTAGTGTGTGATCACCCCCAGCCCAGTATCATTCAGAAGCTATGTATACCTTTTTCTAGATACAGAAGGGGAAAGAATAGGGAATGTAGAAAATTGTGAGAGGTTGGGAATGATGAGTGGAAGGAAGGAATGATCCCTGGAGACAGATTAGCTTGTAAAAAGATCCTTTTTAGAAACAAGTGTTCTTTTGAAACATAATGCATTACATAAAATGAAATCAGGTAAAATTATCAGAAGGCAAATAACATTTAAAATAGCACTGAGCTGGGTGCAGTGGCACACACCTATAATCCCAGCAGCTCAGGAGGCTGAGGCAAGAGGATTGTGAGTTCAAAGCCAACCTCAGAAACTTAGTAAGGCACTTAGCAACTCAGCAAGACCCTGTTTGTAAATAAAATATAAAATAGGGCTGGGGATGTGGCTCAGCAGTTAAGCACCCCTGTACCAAAAAAGAAAAAAAAAAATTAAATAGCACTGAAAACTTCAGACAAAAATAAAGAGGTGTGGGGAGGAAAAAGGGAATGGGTGTAGTAAAGATGGTTGAATGAGATGGTCATCACTACCCTAGGTGCATGTATGAAGATACAAATGGTGTGACTCTATCTGGTTTGCAACCAGAGAAATGGAAAAATTGAGCTCTATATATGTACTATGACTTGAAATGCATTTAAATAAATTAATTTAAAAAAAGATCACCCGAAAAAAGAAAAAAAATAAAGAAAACCAGAGTCCCCTTATATATTAATCTAAAGAAACAGATTAACATTGTGCTATAATAAAACATAAAAATCAATATTGAAAAAAATTGAGAAATATTTTAAAAAATGAAAATTTAAAACTGAAAAATACATTTTAAAACTGAAAGGCCAAACTAAAAATTAATAGATAATTATAACAGCAAAATAGACAGAGCTGAAGAGAGAATTTGTGAACTGGAAGACAGCTTCAGAAAAATATCCATGAAATCAAGCATGGAGAGATAAAATGGTAAATCATACTCATTTCACCAAGAGACAGCCTGCTTCATAGCAAATTCCTCACCTCCTCTGTCTATCTATCATTTTCTCTGCCATCATCATTGCCAGAACCCTGAACCCATATGCTTTGTGAATTTTCTCCTCTCTACCACTATAATTTTGGGCAATTTTAGTTCCATTTGACTAGTATGAAAATATTCAGAGATGACAAACTTGGAAGCAGATAGATACAGACTTTATTCCACCTACAGAAAGAATTTGTTTGGTTTCTTTTAAACTTTGGAGTGCAAATGTCTTTAGACAAATAGTCTTTAATCATAATCCCGTTAATTTTTGATTTTCAATTATCAACATACTATATTTATGTTTTCTACCTAGAAAAGAAGACATTTTGGGTTTTCTGCCTTTGAATTAATTCTTCAAAGTAAAAATAAAAATGTTTCTCCTCCCCATTTGCCTACTAAACACCAAGAAAGTTTCTTGTGGGCAGCAAAAATTTGTATGAAATAAACAGGTATTTGCATGACAATGTGCCCATCTTTTGGTGTTTCAAGGTACCTGAGTTAATTGGTTAGTTGAAAGGTGTGTGTGTGTGTGTGTGTGTGTGTGTGAGAGAGAGAGAGAGAGAGAGAGAGAGACAGACAGAAAGTGGGAGACTAATAAAAAAGAACGACCCAGGAAATATTATCTTTAAACATGAGCCAAATTGGCGATTAAAAGAGGGGGATAAAAGGAACTCCATGCTAAAAATCTAACCACACAAGATTAGCCAGTATATTCAGAATCAACCACCAATATCATCTTCATAGAGCACTTCTGGAAAGAGAAACAACAGTTCCTTCATGAGATAAATTAGCTCCTTTTTCCTTAACTTCACCTGAAAATATCCATATAGATCCCAGATGACATGGTCTGAGAAATTAAGCCAGACGACGTAGTTCATGAATCTGTCAGTTTCACAAGTAACCATTACATGGCCTGTATAAAATCACTTGCCAATTGTAAGCCTTGGCCTTTTCACCTGTAAAACAGGTGCACACTCAGTAATTTTATTCCTAAAGGTTGCTTTCAGTTCTAAAATCTCACACTTTAAAATGAGACCTTCTATTTCTTAATGTGGGTTGTGATTACACAAGTATTTGAGGTATTTGCTCTATAATTATTTTTAAAGTTGAACATATATGTTTTTATACAACCTTCTAAATACATAATGTTAGACAGTGTGTTGGAAGGGAAAAAAAATCCTATCGGAGGAAGTCAGTCTAGTACCATTCTTGAATTCATAAAAATAGGTGTGAAAACTGAATGTCAGAGGCAAAAAGCCAAGAGCAGATTGAAGCTTGTAAAACTCCTGAAGCTATAAACCATTTCAGTGATAAGATAGAATGGAGGACTGTAGAATGAATGGGAACTTGCAGGGAAAGTAGGACAGTTATAAGCCCATAAACGTCTCCACAATGGTCCTTAGAGGAAATTGAAATCCAAGGGTTGTTATTTAATGGCTAAATTTACTCTGAGCCAAATGTGACGATGGACATATACTGTGGAACTTAGGAAAAACATTTTCTGGCTTGCAATAAGAAGAAACAATATTCTCAAAATGAGTTAGATGTAAAACTTCTTCCTCTGCAGCATTTATTTCTTTTACCAAACGCTCTCCTGGGTCACAGCAGTATAGATATAACCAAGGTGTGTGTATGCTTTCAAGGAGCTTTCAGACTTAGAAGTCTATATGGCATTTATAATAAATTGCAAAGTTCTTCCTCCATCTGAAATCATTTATTTCATTTAAGAATATTCTTAGGGCTGGGGATATAGCCCAGTGTTTGAGAGCTCTCACCAAGCATGTGAAATACACTGGGTTTGATCTTCAACATATATGTATGCATACATACACATATGTTGAAAATATATATATATATTCTTCCTCTTCCCACCCCTCAGTGTCCTTCTGATGTACTTCAGAAACCTCTGACCTCAGGACCCTTTCTCTTGCTATACCCTCTACCAGACATTACCTTCCCCCATCTTTATCTAGCCAACTCCTTCTTACTCTTCAGGTCTCAACTCCAATGTTAGAGATATTTTTCTTGACTTCCCAGTTAAAAAATATATATATATACTAATTCTCCCCCTACTCCACACATTCTCTTCCTCATTTCTCAAATATTTTTTCCAAATATCCTATATTTGAAAGTATCTCTCATCATCATTTCTTTTAAAAATTTACTTCTGGTCTCCTTCTTCAAAGATGAAGAAATTTCTTTGAAAGCAGATGTTTTGTGCCTCATTTGCTACTAAGCCCAGTAGTGCACATATCAGTGCCTGGCACATCCAGTTGCACACTAAGAGTTTTTAAATTGTATTAGTATATAAAAATGAACGGATAATATGAGGCAAACTAAAAACAAAACAAAAAAAGCTTCCCAAATGATTTTTAATGTTAGTAGGTAGTCTTAAGATTTGTGTACTCCTAAGTATTATTAAACAGGTAAAAGTTTCAGGGAGTTGGAAGGTAAAGAAGAGATGAATCCTGATTGTGTTTGTGTCTTTTGCGTTAATGGGGTTTTAGAGGGATTCACAGAAGGTGTCATTAGTGGGATTAGGAAAGATGAATAGGATTCTTTTTTTTTTTTTTTTGGTACCAGGGATTGAGCTCAGGGGCACTCGACCACTGGGCCACATCCCCGGCCCTGTTTTGTGTTTTATGTAGAGACAGGGTCTCACTGAGTTGCTTAGCGCCTCGCCATTGCTGAGGCTGGCTTTGAACTCATGATTCTCCTGTCTCAGCCTCCCAAAGTGCTGGGATTACAGGCTTGAGCCACCGCGCCCAGCTTGATGAATAGGATTCTTCAAGGTAACAATGTCTGAGAGAAGATATTCCAGGTCAAGTGAACAGCCAGAGAAAAGGCATGAAGAGATAAGAATGCACAAAAAGTTGCTGGAACAGAGGATGAAGGAAAGGCAAGAGTAATTTATGCAATGGTCTCAGAAGGCTTTGGACTATATTCTGGATGTGACCATTAGAAAGTAAAATGACCTTTCCTGTTTTATAGAACTATTAATCTGACAGCAGCTAAGGAATAGGTTTATGTGGATGTGTCACTGAACACTTTGAAGTGTGTGTGTGTGCGCGCACACGTGCGTGATGTTTGTGTGGCATTTGAACATTTTACTGGGAGAAAGAACACATGGATTTAATTAAATTTCCATCTAAAAGAAAAACACACTCTTAAAATAATAAGTTAAAATATAAACATTGATACAGAGAGAAAGTAGGAAGCACCCACACTGAAGATGAAGAGATCTAGCTGAAGAAATATTTTCCTTTTTAAAGGTGATATCTCAGTAAGTAATATTGAGTCTTTCTATTTTGGAGGAATGCTCAATTATACATATCATAAACATACAGAAAGATTGAAAAATTCTAGAGGACAGCAGGAGGACAATCTTTTACTGAATATAGGAAAGGCTTGGACTACAGCATGCCAACAAAATTTCTTAAAGACAGAAAAGACAGCACATTTAGGTCCTAATAAGCTAAGATAAAATCAAAAGAGAAAGTACCAACGCTACTCAGCTGTGTTCTCTGTGATTCCTGACTCTGCCTCAATAGCCCATTTTTTTATGGGTTGTCCTTCCCTGTTCAGCGGTTCCTCACATGGCTCTATAGATGAACTGTCAATTTTTTGCTCACCCTCAAGCCAGTTCTCTGGTGAGATAATTGCCAAAACAGCTTGAAGTTTAAAATATCAGAGAGAATCGGTGTTATAACAATAATACTGTTCTATTGGGGGTAGAAACAGCTCTCAAATAGAGAAGAGTGGAATGTTAATAGTGAGATTGAGGAAAGAAGACTTAGGATGAGATGGTGAGCAACAGGAAAGCTTCCTACATCAAGCCAATGGTCATCTTTCCATGGGGGCCTACCAGAGATCAAATAAGGACATTGGCAAGAGAATACAACAGGCAGCTGAGTCAGATGGCCTGGTCCTTGTAGAAGTTATGCACACCCATGTGAAGAGGAAGAAGTTGGATTACAGGAATTGGCTCCAGTTCAGCAGAAAGACGTTGCAGGAGCCAGGAGGCAGAAAGATGTCTGCCATCTGGAGAGATTGTAGGAAGGAGAATTGGAAGTCATGCAGATCAGGGGTGGAGAAATAGAAAAGAAAAGAGGCTATTTGGCAGAGACTCTTTGGGTGGGGTCAGATTCCCCAACAATGCTTTTATTCCAGATGCAATTTGCACAGTCTTCACAGCTAGTAATGTTAGTAATATATAATTTCATTTCTAAATCCTGATAAATCTATATTTTGAGCTGACATTTAGGAAAGCTGTCTTCTAATATGTAAATGTGCTTCATGTGTGATCCTCAGAAAAAAATAACTCACCAAATCTCCAAGATCTTTAATAGCTATTCTATAAGTACAATGAATTTATGATTTTTTGTTAGGGATAAAGGAAGATATGCCAGATTTCTCAGAATTATACCAGATTCAGAATTTCTCCCTGGAGAATCAAAATGCAATGGTTGTCACTAAAACGCAGCAAAGGTGAGAAGTAAAAGTTAAAGATAATAGTGGTTACAGGTGTAAGGTCTTGAATATGACCACATAAGATCAGAGCCTGCCTCCTCCACTTGCTAATTTTGTGATCTTGGGCAAATTCATAAACTCTGTAAATTTCAGCTTCCTCTACTGTACAATGGTAACAGTGTCCACATCAAAGAGTTGTTATAATGATTAAAATAATAACCAAATTATTATGTTCATATACAAATATGCTACAATGAATCCCACTATCATGTGCAATTAGTATGCACCAGTAAGAAAATTAAATGGAATAAAATAATGCTTTGCATGTAAATTATCTAACTCAGTATCTAGTATAGTTTGAAAGCTAAATAACTGTTATATATCTCTCATCTCCATCACCAGTATCATTAGTTAATTAGAGAGGGCTTCCAGAATTGTTTGTGGGCAAAGATAATTAGGATTGAAATTTTCTTTTATTGGTTTGCTGTAAGAATACCACTGAATGATTCAGCTGTAAAAGAGGAACAAGATCTATGTCCATGTTTCATCTCAAGAATTCAGATCATAGCTGGGCATGGTAGTGCACACCTGTAATCCCAGCACTTTGGGAGGCTGAGACCGGAGAATAGCGAGTTCAAAGCCACCCTCAGCAACAGCAAGGTGCTAAGCAACTCAGTGAGATCCTGTTTCTCCATAAAACACAAAATAGGGCTGAGGATGTGGCTCAGTGGTCGAGTACCCCTGAGTTCAATCCCCGGTACCAAAAAAAAAAAAAAAAAGTAAAAGAATTCAGATCATAGACATAGGTTTCAACCCTGAACTGGCAAATAAAAGTGTTGGGTTCCAGTGTCTGCTCTACAATAAACTTACTGTGAGGCTAGAAAAGCCACATATCTGTTCTAAGTTCCTGTTTCTTCATCAGTAAAGATGATTGAATTGCAAAATCTCTATGGTTCATTTGAGTACCAGCATCCTACCATTCTGCAACTAGTGTCTCAAATGTGACACTTGTGAGCTATCAACAATATAACTCCCCTTTGCCTGCATTGGACTACAGCATGAGTTCTGAAAGTGCAATGTGTGAGCACATGATCTTCTTCAGACAGGCTGCCCTCCTCAGGCTGCCTGCTCAGAACAGCCATTTTCTTCTTCCCTTGGCTGGCTGCCTCTCTGGTAATTTTTCTACAGCAAGTTCCATCCGTATCCCAGCCAGTGAGAGGAAAATGAATTTGCCCAGCAGTCCCAGGCATCCTTTCGGATGTTGCAGGGAGAGAGCACGCCAGGCATTTCACTGTTAATTATCAGCAGCCTGGCTGCTATGGCCCCTTGCTGTGCCAGTTTGAGAGATGGGACTCTTTACACTGCTTATTAGGCTCAGCTAAATAAATATTACCCAGCATTAGTGTTGTCAAAGATACAGTCTGAATTCAGCTCCCTGGAGTGGCTGTTGGTACCCAAGCTTTTCACCATCAATTTTCCTTTCTGTCCACTCCCCACCCTTCCCTTAGCATGCCACAGCTATTCATTCCCTCCCTTCCCCCTCCCCCCCCTCTTCTCCCTGGACATTCATCTGGATTCTGACATCAGGAGACTGAAACAATATCACTGATTTAGCTCCTTTGCTTAAGGTCATCAAATACCAGTGTTACTACATTTAAGGACTCCCATGTTCATTATCTATTTCTGTTCTAACAGACTTCAAATTCTCAATCATGTATTTTGAGTGAGAGCTGCTTCCCTCTCTCCCTCCAAAAGTGAAGTTTGAAAGACTTAAGCTCCCTGACTGCAGTAATTGGCTTAAAGGTGGGAATATGCCCTTCATCAGACCAATTATGAGCCCCCCATTAATTCCAGGACTTTTTTTTTTTTTTTGGTACCAGGGATTGAACTCAGGGGCACTCAACCACTGAGCCACCTCCCCAGCCCTATTTTCGTGTGTTATGTAGAGACAGGGTCTCACTGAGTTGCTTAGCGCCTCGCCGTTGCTGAGGCTGGCTTTGAACTTGGGATTCTCCTGTCTCAGCCTCCCTAAGTGCTGGGATTACAGACTTGAGCCACCGCACCCGGCTAATTCCAGGACTTTTAAAAGCTATTTGAAAAACAGAATTTCTCTTTGTGGTTGAATGTAAAACCCAGAAAATAGAGCCCCAGAAGCTATTGTTACCTATTGTGCAACCATAAAGATAGAAACTACCAGAAATGAAGCCAACATACAGTAAGTGGCAGAAAGAATTGGAGAAAAGATATGCATACCTGGTCAAAGCATTTATGAGTCTAGATCAAGTTTTACCTGAAGCCACTCCAATCTGTGGACACTTCAGTTTTGAATCATTATGCTTCCTTTATTATTTAAATTTGAATTGGGAATTCTAATACTTTCATCTACATCTACATATTCATTATCTGTGATTCCTTTATGTGTCTATTTGTAGCAAGTGCAGGTGGAGCTTGCCGGTGTCCTTTCTTATCTTCCACCATAATGATCTCCTACCTGAATTCCAACTCCTGAGGACTTAGTCTAGTTCCAGAAGTTCTAGGTAATAAATAACTCTCTGAGGCAGCCCTCCACCAATGTCTGGTAGAAGTTGCTAGATAAATACCCCAGCTGCCTTACTGCTCAGGAAAACCCTGAGATATATGTCCTTCTTGGTGAGCTCTTAGAGTTCTCCAGTGGGACTGAGTGTAATTTGTTTAACCATGTACTCTTCATGGTCCGCCTTCCTTTATCTGTCTCATTTCCCGCACCTCTTTGTTGGTATGTTGGCATCACCTTGCAACTAAACGATGATGATCCATGGCTTATGATGTGGTTGCAACCTGATAAAACTATGATCATTACTTAATCATAAGTCAAAACTGCATACACCTAACCTGTCAAACATCCTAATTTAGCAACACAGTTTACTACAGAATGGCAGTTGCTTCCCCTGGGGATCCTACAACTAGCAGGGATCTGGCTTGCTGCTGCTGTCCAGCACAAGAGTATCAGACTGCCTTTTGCTGGCTCCAGAAAAGATCAAGATCAAAGAATGTCTCTATAGAATGCATTTCGCTTTTGCATCATCCTAAAGTCAAAACAAACAAAACGAAATTGTCTCATCCTGGAAAGTTGGATACTTGGGTTTATAAGGAGTTCATAAAAAAGCATCCATTCCTAACATTTCAAATGTACCCAACATATTTGATTTACATGATTTTACCTTTCTACCCTAAAACAGACAGAGATCACTTGGACTTAGACTCAGCTTAGAAGGAGACTAAAACCCACTAAGCCAAAGCATCCCTTCTCGTCAGTGCTGGAAGATTTTGGGACAGAAAGAGAAGCAAAACCATGAACAAGCAGAGGGGTGAAGGATGCTCATTTATCAGTTTTCAGCCTTGAGTGGCATGAGCTGTCTGGATTCTTCCACCAGAAGTTTCACTGTCCCTGAGTTTATTCATTTAATGGTCCTAAAAGATAAGCAATGCAAACATGTTTAATCTGCAGATGCACTTTCTCCCCTATGCAGTCTCCCTCCCAGTTCCTAAACCCTCCACACTAAGACAACACCAGGCCTGGGCTTCACCAGAAGCATGTACTCCAAATGGTACCTGTCAGATGAAAAGCTCACTTTCAAATAAGGCACTCTCTGACTAATCTCACTAATGGCTTGTTGTCTATTATTTACATGAAAAAATGTTAAAATGCAGACTCTTTTGTTTTCATTTTATTTTGGGCACTTAAAAAAAACATCCTCTTTAATACTGATGAGAAATGGCCCATCAGGATTTCCTGTCTTTCAGTCCTAAATCCTGGCAGAAAAACACCTATGGGCCATGGAGCTAGAGTTGACCCCAGGGCAATTCCATTATACTCCTCTCCATTTGTACAATCACGGGATAGTATTAACACAATCTTGGGATAGTAGAGGAATCAGCGCCCTTCTAGATAAAATGATCCTACTTTACCAATAAGGATAGAGAAGGCACTAAAGTCTTGGATAACAAAGCTGGACAGGACTTTAAGGGCATCTGCTCCAATTAACTCCTGTCACCAATGAGGAAACAGAAGCACAGATGGATGAAAAGCTTTGCTCAAGACTTTATTGGTAGAGAGGGACAAAGTTGGGGCTGGACCTAAGGATTGTTGATTGCTTGCCCCCTTCATACCACTCACCTTAATTGGTTTGATTTTTTTTTATTTGCATGTTTGTTTTATTTTCTATGTTTTTATTGGTACATTATAATTAAACATAACATTGGGGATCATTTTGACATTATCATACAATATATGCCTGGAATATAATTTGCTCCACTTCTGTACCTAGTACTTCCTTTTTCTCTTTGCCCCTCCCCCTGTCCTCCTTCCTCTACTCTACTGGTCTTCCTTATATTTATTTATAGTTTTTTTTTTTAAATTAGTGCTTTATAAATATAGATAAAGGTGAAATTCACATACATACATAACATAATTAGTTCCATTTCATTCCACCATTCCTCTCTTTTCCCATCTCTCCTCACTCCTACCTCAATCCCCTTCCTGTGCTCTGCTGATCTCTCTTATATTTTCTTGGGCTTTCTTCCCGGCCCCACCTCATTTCCTTTGCCTTATTTTACTCTAGCTTCTGCATATTAGAGAAAACATTTGACTCTTGACTTTCTGAGTCTGGCTTATTTCACTTAGCATGATGTTTTCCAGTTACATCTAATTACCAGCAAATGCCACCATTTTATCTTTCTTCATGGCTGAGTAAAACTTCATTATGTGTTTACCACATTTTCTTTATCGGGTCATCTGTACCTTGTTTGGTTCCATAAGTTGGCTATTGTAAATTACACTGGTATGAACATTGATATGGCTGTATCACTACTGTATGCTGATTTTAGTTCTTACAGAAAAATACCAAGAAGTGGGATAGATGGGTTATATGGTCATTCCATTTCTAATCTTTTAAGGAATCTCCATACTGCTTTCCAAAGTTGTGTTAATTTGCAGTCCCACCAACAATGTATGAGTATACCTTTCATCCACATCTTCAACAATATTTATTATTATTTGTATTCTTGATGATTGCCATTCTGGCTGATGTGAGATGCTAAGCTCACACTTCAACCCATCTCAGGTGTGATGTAGCATTTTATTCTTAGAAAATTAAGATTTTACCACTGTGTTTAATGACTTTGCCTAAATAGTTGCATTGAGGAGAAGCTCTCCCACAGAATGAGTTTTATCACTGGGACGTTGGAAGAAACATCCACGGCCTTTTCTTCTCCCTTCAGACACAGACTGAAAAGTCAGATTACACTGTAGATCCAACCTTATTCCATTTGGTTGGATGCTCATTCCTAATCCTGGACCACTTTCTGGGCCTGAGCCCAAGTTCTGGCATGGCCAGGAAAATGCCAGAAGCCATATGGACTCCCCAGGCTATCTCCTGAATAAGGTTAGATGGTATACACCTAGGAACCAGTTCTCTCCAAGAGATAGACCAGATGGCATTCCAGATATGAATATGAATAATGTAGACTGCAAAGGTTGTTAAATAAATGTGTGTCTTTAGGGGGATTCATGAAAATCAAGAATTTTGTAAGTGAATAAAAACCAAGCCAAAGAAAACACAAAAGACTGCTTAAAGCTGTGCTTTATTCTATATTTCTTGGCATAGGCCTCCCATCCACAGTATGCTCCAACCTCCAGAGAAACCACTGGAAAATAACCAGGAAGAAATAAGTGAGAACTACAACAAAGAGTGTTGACTTCAGAATTCCATGCTGTGAGACCCTGGAAAGGCCACTGGTGGTACAATTAGCATTAAGAAGAATGAGAAGTAGGCTGAATATTTTTTTGGCTTCATCACCTCTTTTGGCCCCTTACTGATAATTCCACCAGACTATTCTACCCCTAACTCAAATTATTTGTGCTTCAATCTACTGCACCAGAATTAAGGAGTAATTCAAATCCTTCAGTTAGTAGAATTTAAGAAAATGGACTTTTAACAAATCTTCTATACAAAAAGGACCTATCAGAAAGCTTTGAGTAATACTATCTTAAATATTCAGTTATTTCCAGAATACATTCATCCTCATAATCTCATTGGATTTGATCTTTACAGCAACCACATTAGATGAGTAGGGCATGAATTTTTAACTCTATTTTACAGATGAGGAAATATAGGCTCAAGGACACACAGATGATGAATGGTGTCACTAGGACTTGAACCTAAGAACCTTCAGTTCTGTCCAGCAGTGCATCTCATTTGGCATTTGCCAATAAACCAACAGTCAAAAGGGCATTGGGGAAGCATTTCATCTGCTGCTAAAATAGCTTAACTCACAGATTAATTCCAAGAGGTTAGAACACTAGAGAGTAAAATAAAATGATATTGTCATATTCTGTGAACATTCCAAATACAGAAACTGTATTCTTACTTATGCATTATTAATGTCAGTCCTTAACTCCTCTCTGCTTCAGTGACCTTTTATAATTCCTTTCATTAGAGGCAGAATCCATTCCCCTGCTCCACTGATGTTGGGTATAGCAGTATCACCTTTTTCATTCAAAGAAATATTAGCAAGCATGATACAAGCAAAGGCTAGAAATGGGCTTGCTTGAGTTTGTTTTCTTGTGCTGCTATTTTTTGCTCCTGGTAGTTCACTGGATCAAGGAAAATTAAAAAGAGCATGTACACAGATCAAAATCCCATTCACTTCTCTCAGTAAAACCCATCTGAGACCAGCCTAAATCACCTAACCTCCAGCCAACCACATAAGCAAGAATAAAAGACTGTTTGAAACTACTGAGTTTGGGGCTTATTTGTTACAAAGCAATAGCTGACTGGTATACTCACTACCTTTTTTTCATCTTTGCAATACAGTGCAAATGGGGTTTGCCCTTTATTATCATTACTCTCTGTTTCTTTCCAGGCAATGAATCACCACTTCTTCTTAAGTCCCAGATTAACAGAGGCTTCAATAACAGGATTTGTGTCATTGTAGCATTATGAAAATCTATTATAAGGCACCAAGACAGTAATAAAAGTAAAGTAAGGGAAGTGATATCCAAAAAAAATAACTTCATAGATGCCAAATAAATATTTAATGAATGATAAAAAATCTTTGAGTATTCAAAAGCTACTTTATGGTTAACATTTTAGAGAAAATGCATTTCTATTAGATAATATTTCTTATGCGCTTCTTTACCTAGTGATATGGTGCTAGATGTGCTACAAAGACAGGATGTCAACCCCTACTTAGTCATTGATAAAAACAGCATGGAGGCAGGCAACTAGTGGAAGATATTGAATAGGTGCTGTATAAATTGATAGTAAAAGATAAAGATTCAAAATTCAGCTGGTCTGAGTTTCACCATTTTAGCTTTGATAAATGCATCATAATTTTCAAAGCTCCAGAAAACCCAATTCTTCTGCCTCTCTAGAAACCTTCAGCAGTCTTCCATCAACAGAAAACAATCTGCTTTCCAGTGTTTTAGTGATTATAATCCTTACCTCTTTAAGCAACTGCTTCAAGCTAGGTTGGGAGAAAAAGAATATCCAAATACCAATCAACTTATAAGAAGTCTTCTCTGGGAACAATTTCTTGGAAATGATGAAATGAATGCTTATGCCCAACACCTGGCTGTTAAGCAATCAATAACATTACTAAAGGAAGAAGAGAGGAAGGTAGGAACCACCCCTGCTCTTCTCCTCCTTCCATCCTTCAACCCTCTCTGTTTCATCTCAGTTTGATGGAATCCATTTGTCTGGCTCCTCCAACTCTCACTGGCTCCAGACCTATGATTCAGTCATCACAAATCCCTCAAGGTGTTCTCTGATCCTATTTCCTCCTTAGCCTCTGGCACAGCACTCATTTCAGATTTAATTCTTGATACCTACAGACTTTCCATTTTGTCTCTCAATTCCTCTCTCAATGTGCCCCAGTGGGCTGTGTTTTATACATAACCCCCATCCTGAGTGTAGCCCCAGAAAGGTAAACTTTGGTTCTAAACATTTTATTCATTCATATGTCTCAAGTGGCTCCTTGAGGTAGCTTGTGATTCCAGAGTGGCATAGCTCCTCTGGCTCGATCTGCAGCCCCTGAAGCTCAAGGTTTGCCAAAATATACCTTTTGGATGATTTAAGACTGAAATGACTCTAGTTGCCATTCTGCATTTCCAAAGGTCAATTGGAAAAGCCAGTGGGGTTAAAGAACTCGACCTTTTTCCAGTATATATATATATATATATATATATATATATATATATATATATACACACACACACACACACACACACACATATATACACTATATATATACTATATATAAATATACACACACATATATATACTGATATATATTTGTATGTATACACACACACACACACATATATACACTTTCTAATAGCATTATGCTGGGCACAGGAGTATCTAATGCTGAAGTGTTTACAAAGCACTTGATTCCACACTAATTCGTCTGACCCTCACAATGGTGCTCTCAGGAGGCAAGAGGATATAGTACGACCTCAAATAGTTCAAATAAAAACTCAGAGTACAAAGAAGCTCACACAGTTGATACATAAAGCAACCAAGACATAAACTCGGTTTTCCTATCTCTTACTCTGAAAATTATTTCTTCACATCATTCTATTTTTAAAAGTACTAGCACTGTTGAAATTCTTGGATATCTTTTACAATATTCAACCTTCGAAGAGAAAATAAGTCATTGCTAAGAAAAGAACTATTTGGTATGGAAAAAAATAATGGCTGCTAGATTGGACCACTTAGAATGCTCTTTTTTCCCAAATGCCTATCAGCCACATCCCAACATATCAATACAGAGCACATGATTCTGTGTTCAGTTGGCAGGACTGACTTTTTCCAAAATAACCAGCTTTAATGGGTAGGATGAGCTCAGCACAAAGTCCCTAAACTTCATAAACTGGCTTTAGCCAAGACTTCAAAGGAAACTAAAGAATAGGAGAGACTAGGGGCTGGCCCTACATAGTGAATCTCTCATTGTCTATGAGAACTCACTGCCTTTGTAAGTATTTGCATCCCAAGGGAATGGGACATTTGAGCTTGTATAGTGACTGGATGATGCTAAAACCTACGTTTTCTTCAGAAGGCATCCAACTTGCCTGGTGGCCACTGGCAATAGAAATCTAATTTCAAAATCATTGCAAATCTGATTCCAGTTTGAGGTAAGACACTAGAAAAGTTCCAGGTCAGGAGTAAGTAATGAGAATTCAGTTCCTGGCTGGGCTACTAACTGACTGCATACAGCTGAGCAAAGTTCATAGTCTGTTCCAACCTCATTCTTTCCATGCATATTTATTGAGCACCTATAATGTGCCAGGTACAAGGATAGATCCATTTATGAGATAAAGTCCTTGCTCTCAGGGAACTCACATTCTAGCAAGTTATAAAATAAGCAGATAAATAAATGTATAATGAGGACTCGAAAACAATAATATTCAGTGGGATAGAGAGTGAAGCTGCTGTGAACAGGATGCTCTTTTGGATGGGATGATCTTTTGAGCAATAAAATGAAATAAATATCTGAGACAGAGAGTCTATGTGACAAGGACATCCTACAGGGAGTCTGGCATGTCCAAAAAACATGGAGAAGGCCAATTTGACTGGAGCAAAGAGACAGCAAAGTGAATGCAAGATGAAGAGATGAGAGAACAGGGTGGGAACGTGGAAGGTCTTCTACACTTAGTAATGTCTTTGGATGGGAAGATGTTGGAAAGAGCAGAGCAGGTAGATCTGAGCAGGCAGGTTATGATCTGACTTGGGTTCCAGGAGCATGACCTTGAACTTGAAGGCTGGCTGTATGAAGAAAAGAGCCATTTCCTCATCTTGACACAAACTGATATGGACTAGAGAAATAAAGAACCTAAGCAGTGCCCCTCTATGGGCTGAGATTCCAAGACATTTGCTTTGCTGAACAAACCAATGCCCATCTTTGTTGAAACATATCTAGGCCTCAAGTGGCTCCTTCATCCCAAAGGCCCAAGGCAGTGCCATTCCTGTGACCTTAGTAGGTAGCTTGTGACTCCAGAGGGACATAGGTCCTCTGGCTCAATCCTTGCAATAGTAAGAACTGTTGTGGAACCTGATGACCCCTCTGCAACCCTTGGACCTCCAGGTTTGCCGAAATATACCCTTTGGGTGATTTGAGACTGAAATGACTCTAGTTGCCATTCTGCATTTCCAAAGGTCAATTGGAGAAGCCGGTGAAGTTAAAGAATTGACCTTTTTCCAGCAGAGTAGTTATTTCGTGGATGCTCAAGGCTCTGAGATCCTATTTCCTTTTTCTGGGTCACCTGCTTGGTATGAATTCATCAGAATACATCAGTTTGATATTTTTAGAGTTATAAATTATAACTGCACTTCAGTTACTCTCCTGCAGAAATTCAAGCAAGCAGTCTGGGTAGGGGCCCTGTGTTTGAGACACAGCCTCTCAAGGAGTTTTGCCTCCCATCTCCTTCTGTAAAGAGGCCTCTCTGTGCTGCGGCTTGGTGACTTCCAAACTCCTGAGTCATTTCACTGTTTTCGGTTTCTTCCCCTTCCCTGCGCAACGTTGCTGATGCTAAGCAATACTGGAGCTGGGTGATCGCCTTCCTTCTTGGCCCCTTGGCTGCCGCGAGCAGCTCCGGGATGCTAGAGGAAGGTCGGGGAGTCAGAGCCCCCAGGCAAACAGCAAGGAAGGGCGAAGGGGACGCAGGGCTGGAAGGCGCCCAGGAGGCGCGGGGGACGCGCGGGGCGTGGGCGGGAGGGAGCTGTACCGCGGCGATGCCGCAGTGAGCCTGGTGGCGGTGATTTGTTTTTGGGCGCAGGCTGGGAGGCGGGTCCCTGACTCACAGCGCCACTGGTGGGGCTGTGGAACTGGCAGGGCTGGAGCTGTGCCTCCCCGCCCCTCTGCAATCTGCCACAGAGGCGAGGGGCACCAGCGAGGCATCCCCCGGGTTAGGGGTCCTGGAGGCTTTCCAAACAGCACGCGCTCATTTCCTCAGGAGCCCCCTGGGCACTGTGCTGTCACTGTTTGTTTATTTCTCCATCTGCCCCTGAGACTGCGTTAGAGCAGAGACTTCCAAACCATTCCCTGATGAATTCGAGGTCCTCGCGTTTGACACAACGCCTGGCACGTCGTCACTAGGGTGATCAGTAAACAGCAGTAGAAAGAAAGTGGGGGAGGGAAGAGGGCAGGGAGGACAGAAGGGAGGGGAGGAGGAAGGAGGCAGGAGAGGAGCAAAAACCGGAAGGCAACTTGAGCTTTCATATCGGCAAAAATGCAGAACCCTTCCCTGGGTCATATAAAAACTAAAACTGTAGGTGGATGTGGGGGCTTGGCTGGGCTGTCCTTCACACTCTCTGGGCATCATCGCGAAGTGTCTGTTCCTGACATGACAGTGGGACGGTCGTGGCAAAGAAAAGAACAAGGTGAAAAGGGGGTGTCTTTTGATCTTAAAAAATAAAGGTGGTCATAAACCCTCTACTGGCCCCAAAGCATCAGTTGCCCCCAAAGCAAAGCAGGCTAGTGGCCTCTGCTGGCTTCATCAGAAACTCAGAATCTGAAGAGCCTGGAAGAGTCTCAGATGGCATTTAGTACCCATTTTACAGATGAGGAAACTGAGCTTGGGGAAGAATAACAGGAATCACTGAGGTGGGGATTTCCAATGTATTACTTTGCCTACTGTACCCCACTCTGTCTTTTCCTAAGTATTCTCTTCCTCTTTTTTCTCCAAAATTAGAATGTTGGGAGAAGCCCCACCATGTGGTTTGCCCAAGGCCTCCCCTTGGTAGGGAAGACTAGACATTCTGGGTGCTGAGACCCTCTGAACCCTGTGTTGTGCATAGCTGCCAGTACCCTCTTGGCAAATTTCTGGGGCATGGCTTCACACTGAGAGGTGTGTCTCCTGCAGCAACAAAAATGGATTTTGCTATCTCATCCCCACATTTGCAGTCTGCAGTTGGCTTCTTGTGATTGGCCAGAACTTTTCCTTACTGGAGTGATGAGGAGGATTCAGTCCTCCAACCAGCTAGGAGAAAACACTCTGCAGCAGAATGGGAATATTCCATCCCACGCTGATGGAGTCCAGGGGCATGAGCTTAGCAGACAGAATGGTCCAGGGACCCCCAAAGAGCTATGCATTTGACCCTGGGGGAAGTGTCCTCTGATAGGGGAGCTAACCTGTATTTTTCCTTCCATAATTGAGGGTGTCATAGTGTATCCTTCGGCTTTCTGGAACAGAAAGTTTCTTGAAATTTTAATTTAAAAATTGCCATCAGGGGTGGCAGCTTGTGTCCACAGAGGGTGGCTGCTAATATACTTCAGAATGGGGGCAATTAGAGCTGCCTGCCTGCCTGCCCCAGCCCATTCCCACACCAACTCCTGGCTTCCTCCAGAAGCAGAAACCTTACCATGAGAGAGGCTCTCTCACACCAACCTTTAACTTTTGGAGGCACTCCAGGGTTCCGGCTCAATTAGCTATTAATATCTCTAATGAAGCAATTCTCTGCCTTGACTATTTATTAGAATCCCCTGGGGAGTTTAAAATAATGCTGATTACCAGGCCATCCTTGAGACCTAGTAAATCACTATTTCTGGAGGTATTTTTCTAACAGTACCCCTAGGTGACTGTGCCAAGCAGTAAGAGGGTAACTGCTGGTGTTGCCCACCAGCATCTGTCTCCCTTCTAGTGACAGCACCTGATGTTCTTCAAACCCCACTCTCTCCTGATCCACGTGAGTGATCTCAACCTCACCATCATTCCCCAGCTTTTTCTGATCACTAGCAGGTTACTGGTTTGAGTAATTAGCATTTTTCCATTCCCCTGGAGAAAATAATTGTTTCAGGACCAACATATGACACAAGGATCAGTCTGATGACTTGTTGAAACTATTGAGAAAGGAAGGTCTCTTTCTGCTGTATTTATTCAGCAGCAAATCTGGGAGTCTTGGGCTTCCAGCAGCCATTTTGTCACTATTTGGAGAAAGTCAGCCTATAAATTAAGGCAACATAGACGAAAAGTGAGACCTAATTAAAACTATGTATAGGACTCTTGAGATCTAGGTGAAGACATCACTCCAGGTCATTCCACCGCATTCTATTTGTCAAAACAAGTCTCAGTCTTACTTCCTTGTGGAAGAAGTTGTAAAGTCACATTGCAGAGAGCCAATATGAACTCAGGGATTATTTTGCTCAGCCCTTTCCAGAAACTGAAGCCAATAAGCTAACCCAAGTCCCCCTCTGAATATGGAGGATTATTTTGGCCTCCACACTGATACTCTGTTCATAGAGTATCAGACGCTTTGTGTACTAGACCTCCCCCTCCCCCTTGTCTAGTTATTTCCCATAGGATGTAGGTCACATGGATCCTCACCATCTCTGTGAAATGCTTAAAGCAGACGTTGCCTAAATTTGCTACTTTACAATGGAAGAATCTGACAACACTAATCCTCAAGGTCATTCATCAAATACATAGGAGTTCTTTCTCTAAGATGAGTGGTGAGGACACAACAGAAAACAGGGTGGACATGGACTCTATTTGCACAGAGCCAAGACTTTACCCCTCAGGATGATGTGGCTGAGACTCCAACGAAGATCATCTTATTACTCCTCTAGATACACTTTCCATCTGCATTCCCTGTCAAGGCCCTCCTAATGCTAGTTTGTATATCAAAGCCAATCGTCTGTGTATGTGGTTGGAGTGATCCATATTAACTGGTGAGGCACTCAGCCTTCCTTCATTCCCTTCTCTACTTTCTGCTAATGAGAAGATTCTCTTTGATCATGCAGCTATGTATCCTCTCCCCTGCCTTTGCTGGATAAGGATTCAGGCTCTTGTGATGGCTGACTCTGATTAATGGGCGGAGACAGTTTAGGAGGGAAGAAGCCAGAGAGTGACTTAACAGGAGAGTCATTTATAGTGGAGCTGCAAAAGAGCTGAGGTGAGGAATAGAAAGGAAGGGATTTGAAGAATGAGAAAAACTAGGAGCTGGGATTATGGCACAGTGGTAGCATGCTCGCCTAGCACGCATAAGGCACTGGGTTCAATCCTCAGCACCACATAAAAAAAATAAAATAAAGATATTCTGTCATCTACAACTAAAAAGTAAACATTTTAAAAAAAAAGAATGAGAAAAACTGCAGGCTGTATGACAGCTAGAAAGGAAAGAATTTTTTTAAATTCTCTGCTGAGTGAAGAAATGGATCTCTTATTTTTTCTTCCAGTTGTACTAGTAAAATTCAATCTACTCTTTATCCTTATTGCTTTTAGCTACAACTTTGTTGGGGTTTTTAAAAATGTAATGCTTTGGCAGGCCTACACCACATGGGAACTAAGAATTTATCTGGGGCAAACTTAATTAAGAATCGTTATGTCTCCTGGCAGGACAACCCAAGTTTATGCCTTCAAAAGATACTTAGTCCAAATCAAAACATCAGTTGCCCATTCCTTAAGGAAAAGAGATATAATAAACTCCATGCTTCTTAGAGATTCTATTGATTTTTCCCTGATAACTTTTTTTTGACTCCAAGATCCTAATTAGGATTCCACATCACATTTAGTTGTCATGTGTTCTTTGACTCCTTCAGGCTTTGACAGTTTCTCAGACTGTCCTTTTTTGAGATGACCTTGACGGTTTTGAAGAGAACTGGTCATGTCTTTCAATTTTGGTTTATCTAAAATTTTTCATGATTAGATTTGGTTTATGAGTTCATGGAGGAAAACTACAGAGGCAAAATGGCATTTATAATACATCATATCAAGTGTACATTCCATCAACATATCTTGTTGCTAATGATTGTGATCTTGATCATATGGTTAATGTACCGTTTGCCAACTTTCTCCAATATGAAGTTACACCTCTCCCCCTTTCCTTCCTTTATTTTTTGGAAATAAGTTGCTAATCGTAGCCCACACTTAAGGAGTGAAGAGGACTCTCTCTTGCCATAGTCAATTATTTTACTTACTTGAATTTCAATTACTTTAGAGTGAGAAAGGGGATGAATTGCCAAATAAGAATGTTGTTCCCATGTTGTAAGCATGGTGGGAAGAAGACTGGAAGGCTGGAAAGGAGGGTCTGGGAAGCCAAGTGATAGGGAAAGAAACATGTGGGCAAAGGAAAAAATTCAGCAGTTGTTCCTACTGGGAAACTTAGGAGATGGATAGCTAGAAAGGATGTTGCAAATGTTTTCTAGGCACCTCACTGTGAGAAGCCCCTCTGCTTCATCTCCAGGAAACTTAAAGATTTACATTTGTCTTCAAGTCGTCTGATACTACAGTGCTATCTCCTCCAAGTGCAGACTGGTCCACAAGCATGTTCTATCATATTTGGGTTGCATCAGCAAAAAATTAGCTGGTCTATATAAGAAGTGGGAAATCTAAAATCCAAAGACCAGGTTGAGCATATGGTTTAATGTCTTCAACCTCATGGAACTTTACAAATGATTTTATGGTAGAATATTTTTGTAATGGTACTCTTTAGTTCCACAGCAAACATGCAAACAGTAAAAATGATTAATGGTAACATCTTTGCCTCATTTTGAAGATTGGACTCTTTTGTGGATCTTATGTTACCTGATTATTGCATTTACATTGGATTCCATTGTGACTCTCATATTCTTTGATCTTTGCTTTATATATAAGTAAACTTATATATAACTCCTATTTTTTATGCATGTTTCCACCACAGAGAGAAAGATCATTCCCCACTCAATGCCTGTTGATGGACTGACTGCTTTGCAGTGGTTATTTCCAGCATGTACACTTGTGTCAGAAGACAAAAGGCTCAAAAACATAGTAAGCAGTTTAGCATGTGGAAAGAAACTAAATGTAAGATCCATGTGTTTCCACAAAGGACATGCAGGCTTCCACTAGAAAGATGATTTAATCATTTGGGGACGAAACAAACCTATTTTAACAAGAAGTTTGCAGTCAGCTAAAAAAAATACATAGTAAGAAGATCATTCTTGGGAATTTTCAGAGCCCAGGACGTTTGCTTGCTGCTGGTCCATCCAAGAAGACCAGTTACATTAACAGTCTGGCAAGCATCCATAGATTTCCTTGGCTGGAAGGCAGAAGCAGGACATGGAACAGGTGTCTCTTTCCACTATTCCTGGGCACAAAGTCTAATTTCAAGCACAAGCTGTGGCAGTAGAAAATGCATAAAGTCAAACAAGCTTCACTTTGTTCCAGAAGTCCCTCTGTGTACTAATAATGCAGAGAAATGTAGTTCATAAGGGGGAAGGGAGAAATGCTGATAGCTTTTAAAGAGCTAGTCCCACTGATAAACCTGGGATATGCAAATATTCTTGGTGGTTTGGACAAGAACCATCAAACAGAGACCAATTTTCAAATGATATTATGGTGCTAAATGGAGCTTTTTTTCTTTTTCTGCCAACTTATTAGAAGCTGACTATTTTTTTCTCTGCTGTTTGTTATCTACCCATATCTTTAATATTATCAGTGATAATGAAAGAACTATTTGTCATTTCTGCCTGTGTGCCAGAAGACAGACCTTCTTTCTTCTTCAGTCTTTGTTCTCATAGTTTCTGAGGCCATCTCTGCTTTGAGAAGGAACAAGTTCATCAAACTAGATCTTTGTTTGAATTCTTACATGAAATATGGTGGTCCCTTAAGTCCACACTTCACAGAGGCTTTCAACTTGGTAACTCCTTGACCTCAGTATTCCAAGGCTTGCTTTTTAAGACTGTTGGGTAGTGAAAAACCAATAAGTTGTTCCTCTTGCATCAGAAAAAGAAAACGGAGCATTCCACAGAATACATATAAAATTCATTTTTTTCAATATCAAATCTTGACTGGGGTGGAATGTGAGCCATGGAAGAAGACCCTTGGGTGGGGGGGCACTATACCAAACCCAGAAGCAATAAGATTCTTAGGCAGGAAGTAAATCCTTGAACAAAATGCACTGATTGCTGTTCCCAGTGGTATTGGGACCAGCAGCAACCAGTATTAGAAAGAATACAATTGCTAACAGATAAAAATGTCTGGCCTGGGTGGTGGGCTTAGGTATAGTGTGGACTGTCTATGCCACATTTAGATTGATCAGCTGTCCTGATCTGCCTGTTTATCTGTCACTACCCTGTATCCACAGCTAATATGACCTTAAATGGGAAGGAAGAAGTCTATGATAACTAAATAAAACCATAACTTGAGTCATTGCTAATGAGCTGGCACATTAATACTTGTCACTTGGTTGTATTTTAAACTACATAGTTTCTATATGTTTACATGATTATAATGAAATCAGCCTCCTTTAATTAACAAAATTTTAATTGTAAAATAACAGATGCTTGTTTTAAGAAATATAGTTAGTATTACTTGTAATGCCAGCAGCCACAAAGCAGATCAATTTTACATGTATATATGCAAATATATGTATATATAGTATGTGTATGCATATTTATATATAATTTTTACCCTGCTTAATTAATTTAACAGATTATTGTGACCATTTTGCCATGTCATGAGACATCTTTAAGAAATGAATTTAACAGCTATTTAATATTGATCCCAAAGGTATATGTCAATTTTACTATTTTCAGACATTTAAGGTTTTCCCAATTTATTTCTATAGTAAACAACATTCATATTGGATTTCAGGTTTCAAAGCACTATAGATTTCTTTTCTTCTTTGTTTTATCTCTTAGCTATGACAGTAAAAATAAAATTATGTCACTGAAAGAGGCTGTAGAGAAAACACCCCTCACCCAGTTTTAAGAAAGTATACTTCAAAATGTTTTTCAGAGTACAAAGAATTACAGAGAATGATGAAACAACATCAATTAATTATATCTCATCACAAAGTTTTAATTAAAATAATGAATATTATAGTTAAAGCTGAAGTCTCATTCATTCTACTTTTCTCTCCTATCGTTTCCTCTCTCAAAGTGACTATCATATATTTGGGGTGTATCATTCAGTCCAGATGTTTATATTTTTGCCACTTATATAAGGGAAATATATAGAGTTGCTTTTTATACAGCTAAACGTTATCAGACTGAATGTAATATTTTGCCATTTCTTTTTCCACTCAACATTTCTTTTTACTCATGTATGTTAATTTGTGTGGTACAAGTGTATTCATTTAGCAGCAAGATAGTACTCAGAGTTAGGTTATGTACAATTTTTTTATGGTATGGAGTGCTGGGTTTTCATATTTTTAGTGTCCATATCCTAATACCAGCTTTATTTTACTTAGTATTTGCCTAACATAGCAATTGCCTTTTTTCATTCATTTCCAACCTTTCTGAGTCTTCTTACTGTAAGTACATTTCTGGAAAATAGCAAATAGGTGGAATTTTTTGTTTGTTTGGTGTCAGAGATTAAACCCAGCGCCTGTATATGCTAAGGACACACCTATCACTGAGCTACTCTGCTATCCCCTAAAATTTTTAAACCAACCTGATTGTCTCTGCCTTTTAGATAGTTTATTTGTATTTATTATAAGTAATAGTATATTTGGATTTATCTCTCTAATCTTGTTTTGTACATTCTATTTGGGACACGTTGCTTCTCCTCTCTGCCCCTGAACTCTAGGGGATCCATGTCCTTCTGACTTCCTCCATTGGTTTAGAGGTCTGTATTTTATTTCTACTATTTTAGTGGTTTCAATTAAATATTCAACTGTATACTCAAGAAACCTCAAGCCTTTCTGCGTCTCTGTCCTTCTTCCAAACAGTACAAGACTGAGTTAGTGGGGCGTGCAGGAAATTGTGGATTCTCTATAAAGCATTCTCAGGCGAAAGCAGGTGGCATAAACTTTCTGGGAGTTCAACCACATGCTATGAGTCCATTTCTATTCCACCTAGGTCTCCCCTTGTTGACACAGAACTATTCCAATAGTCTTGAATTCTTCCTAGGATCTACTTGTAATAGTGAGTAATAATTTTCCCTGTTCTGGCATTCCTCCAAAATCATCTGGTTATTTCTTTCACTGTATCATCTTGGATGTTTTTGGTTTTAATAACAGAAAACCTGACTCAAATTGGATTTAACAAGAAAGAACATTATTAGATCACAAAACGGGAAGTCCAGCAAGGTTGGCTAGGTCAAACACTCAGCAATATCAACTGGTACAAAGTTTCTTTCCATTTCTGCACTCTGAAAGCCACACTACTGGCTTCATTCCTGAGCTGAATTCCCTGCCTGGTCGGAAGTTGGCTGTAAATAATACTGAGAGCCTGCTTCTTTCACCATCAATGGGAACAGGAGAAAACTTCTCTGTAACCTCCTATTAAAAAGCTTTCCCTTCATCCTAATTGAATCCACTCACGGAGGAATGTTATGTGACTATTGGCTGCAATCTGGCTTTCTGAGACAATCGCCATCAAGAGGATTGGAATTATAATCCTTTGCCTAGACTAAGCCCCTCCTCTGTATCTGGGGGTGATTTCAAGTTCAATTCTCTAGCCCCATGGCCTGTAGGGGGTAAGATTGACAGATATCAAAATATTCATTCTACCAAGAAGGAGGTAGGCAATGAGGCAATGCTGATAAAAAACAAACAAACAAACAAACATCTTTCCTAAGATCTATTTTATCTACTAGGAGCCACTGCATTCTGAGTCTCTTTCCCTTCAGTTTTGCTTTCTCCCTCTCTCTTTTAATGGTAGAAAACCTTACAGTCCTTTCTATCTCATTGAAACTTTCCTTTAAATAGAAGCTACTTTCTTTCTACTCTGATTGTAGCAAAACCTTATGTTCATACTCCACACGTTGCTCTTAATATGTAAAGAGGAAATGAGAATTTTAAAGCCATTTTTTTTTTTTTTGCCATCAAAAGCCAGCTTCCCAAACTTTTACTTCACTTGACTTTTAAAAAAAATTATAACTCATGACACTCAATATTTGCCTAGGGAGCATCTGCCATCCCCAAGAAAATATGCATGCTAGTGATCCAATGAGTAGAATAGCAAAGCAGCGAGGCACACAGATCTACAGAAATTCAGAATACATTGAAAAAAAATAGCAAAAAAATTTTTTTTTATCTCATCATATTTCTGCCTGTCAGGTTTTTCCTCCAGGCACAGAGGATTAGAGCCTTCAAACTGAAATGGTAACAACTCTGTTCATGTTTCTTAACAGCCCATTAAACTGGCTTTCCCCAAATATTCTCCAATTTAGCTTTGTATTGGCTTCCTTCCTAGCAATTATTATAAACTGTAGCTACCTATTTATTGGCAATTGTGTCTACTTATTTATTGGGTAGTTTATTGTCTATTTTCTGTATTAGAATGCAAGCTCTATAAGGGTAGAGATATCAACGGTATTGTTCTTATTTTATCCCTAGCATCTAGCACAGGACCCAGCACTAAATAGGCTTGCAATAGTTATTAGTGGATGAATGAATGAGTGAATTTTTTCTTTCTAAATTGAATAACCCTTACACAGGTGAGCACTTTCAGATCCATTGTGTTAGCTAATCCTCAGAATGAGGTTTCTCTCTCTCTCTCTCTTTTTTTTTTTGGTACTAGAGATTGAACTCAGGGACACTTGACCACTGAGCCACATCCCCAGCCCTGTTTTGTATTTTATGTAGAGACAGGTCTCACTGAGTTGCTTAGCGCCTCACCATTGCTGAGGCTGGCTTTGAACTCGCAATTCTCCTGTCTCAGCCTCCCTAAGTGCTGGGATTACAGGCTTGAGCCACCACCTGGCTAGAATGAGGTTTCTTTACCAGGTAACGATAAAGATGCTAATATTAGCATACAGAGATGTTAAGTGATTTGCTCAAGGACACACAGTGAGTGTTAAGTGTGAATCTCAAATTCAGGTCATTTGTCTCAACTTCAGTGCTCTTTCCATTTTCATCCATGTTTAAAAGTTCTCAAAGTTAAGAACCCCTTAAACAGAGTTGCTTGAAAAACCCTCCCTAGTCAAAGAATAGAGCAAGCAAAGTTAGCAAAGTGGGATGCAACAGGAAGCATTCTGGAAGAAATCTGATGGTGCATTCTGGGAGCACTTTCAGATATCTAAACCCCATAAAATGCCAAGGGAGATGTGAGACTTCCCACAGGGTGAGCCTGTCTCCGCCTTGTGTTTAGTTGCAAAAACAACTACTATATCTTGGAGCGATAGCCAGAACCACATTCCCTGCTTAATAAGATAGTCTGACTGGAGGACACAGTATTGAAATCACAAGGTAAAGGAGATTATATTTAGCCTCTGTCTTCCTGGAATATTCCCAGAGCTAGAGCTAGAGCTACATGGGAGCAAGGCCAACAATCAGAGCTTGGGGCTTCTCCTGCAGCAAAGGGAAAAATCCCAGGTCCTGCAGGGCTCCCCTGCTCCAAGCTCAGGAAGTAGTAGAAACAGGTAGCTGTCAAGAACCTGGGTAGTTGAAAACAAACCAGGAGGAAGATTAACAAGAAGACAAGTGATTATGACATTTTCTTCCCTTGAAAATCCCAAGGACTCTAACACCAGAGGTCTGAAGCAGCTCTGATGCTCAAGCAGCTATAAACCTCATCTCTGCTTGAAGAGCTTTACCCGCTATGAAATAAGATGAGCATTATCTCACATGGGCTAGAGCCATTCATCAGCTGTTGCTGTTCTCATTCATTCTTGATAAAAGCTTTGACAGGTGAGTTGTCAAGGGCTGCCATAACAAGGTACTATAAACTAGGTGACTTAAAACTACAGAAATGCATTGTTTCACAGTTCTAGAGGCTAGAAAATTGAGATCAAGATGTTGGCAGAATCCTGTTCCCTCTGAGATTCTGCATAGAATTCTTTTTTGTCTATTCCCAGATCCTTGTCAGTCCTTGGCATTCATAGGACTGTAGCTGTATCACATCAAATTCTCTGTCATCATATAGCTATCATATAGATATCTCCCTGCTATGTCTGTTTACATAGGTGTTTTCTTCTTTTTTGTGAAGACATAGTCATATTTGATTAGTTCCCACACTAATGACCTCATCTTAACTTCATTACATCTGCAAATATCCTATTTCCAAATAAAATCACATTCATAGGTTATAGCTTTCTGGGGGGACACAATTCAACCCATAACAGGACAGTAATACTATGTCAGTTTTTTTGAAGGAGGAAACTGAGGCTAAGAGAAAGCAAGGGATTTGTTTAACATCACTTTGGTGGATGGGTTGCCATAGTAGCCCCAATTCTTTTATGACTCTGCATCTGCCTTTTGGTAGTGACTTACCAGGCTAACTCTGGGCTTAGCTACTGACCTGCATCAGCCAATGGGAGAAAGCAAACATGCAGCAAACAGAAGTTTGAGAAGTGTTTGTGCCTCAGAGCATGACACTTTTGCATATTCTGGGAGCTCTGTGACCATGATGTAAATGAGCTAAGACTAGCCTGCTGGATAATGAGCAAACTATGTAGGAAAAGACTCCAGTCATCTCATCGTCACCATAATAAATCAACCACTGCCAACCAAATGTCCAAGTGACCACAGATGCCTGACCTAGCCCCATCAAGATCAAACAAAAATCAGCACAACCCATAGCTGATCCATAGATTCATGAATGACCATAAGTAAATGATTATTGTTTTTAAGCCATGAAATGTGGGAATGGTTTGTTACACAGGGAAAACTAACTGCTACAGTCACATATGTTAAATGGCAGGGCTGGAAACTTTAATTCACTATGAAATTTAATTATACCATTGAGTCCTGCGTCAACAGGATGAAAGCCGAGGACTTTCTTGCAGACTCTGCCACCTGTGACATCAGCATTTAGCTGACATAGAGACTCTAACTTAATTCACTTAAATATTTTGTTTCTCCTTTTTCTTGTTTTTCCTCTAGGGACATTTCTATCAAACTATAACAGAAATTCAAGGGGTTGAGCTGTAATTGTTTAACCTCTGGCTTTGGTGAGATGGGCCAAACCTATAGTGTTAGTTGGTAAGAAAAGGGAGAAAATGAGAGCTCTGTAGGTGAAAGCTCAGTCACAGGAGAAAACAGCCAGTTGGCCCACTTTTATGTGGCATTTGCCTGCTTAATTTCTGCCCCAAGGCAAATGGGAGTTTGATCCTTGCCTCTGTCATGAAAGGCCACTGGAGGAGCTTCAACAGACTCCATATCCTCACTTTTCCTGCAGGCTTATGAGTACAATGTCTGCTCTTGGAAATATTTAAAGATATGATGAATAAAATCTTGAGAATTAGAAGTGAGGCCATTGTTAACATAGACTGACCTGGTTGTGGCATGGTGGGAAGAGGTAGGCAGGTGGAAAAAGGGAGGTGCAATTGAATCAACTATCACTCTTTAAAAATCACCTCAAATACAGTGGTATAAAATAACCATCATTATTCCTTGTATACCTATGGTTCTATTAGGAAGTTCTGTAGATCTGCATCAGTCTTGGCTGATCTTGGCAAGTCTTTCTCAGACATCCACTTTCAGCTGCCAGGTTTGGCTATCAGCTAGCTGGTCCAGGGTGGCCTTGGCTGGGATGACTTGGCTCTTCTCCATGTATCTCTCACATCCTTTCAGTTAAGTTAGCTACTGTCTCATTAGCCAAATGCACCTTATGACAAAGTCCAGAATCAATGTGGAAGGTCACTAACTAAAACTGTGGATAAAAGGAAGCGTGGAAATCTGTGTCCATTAATGCAATCCATCTACAATAACAAGTCAATGACCATGAAGTTGGGCACAGAAATGGAATATTGGATGGAGAACAGGAAAATATCTGAAATAAGAGGAAATGGGATATGTTAGGGAACTCAGTAAACAGTTTAATAACAAAATAAAAGCACATTCGTGCATAAGCACTTGGATAAGTATTTGGGTTGGAGCCTGTGCTAATGCAGTCTACAGGTGACCCCCAGTCTGACCCAGTGTTTCTCTGCCCTCTTACTGCCTACCTAGCACTTCTCCCCAGTGTGAACTAAGCAGGAAAGAGGAAAAGCTCCTAGAAGACACAAGAGTGGATCCAGTAGGTGCTAATGTTTTCGAGAGTTTTGTTTTGAACCTATGAATGGCTTTGGGAGAGGCTCAGCTGAACATTTCCACGGCTTCTGTGACCTTACAATCACTAACTGCTACCTCTTGACTATACTCATGTTGTTATTTCTGTTTCTCAAATCATAGAATAAGATATGTTCATTCTAAGGGGGGAAACAGCAAGTAATCCAAAAGCATGTAAGATGACAAATTATAATATAGCTTCTATTTCGTCCCCCAGGGGATAATCACTACCCTCAATTTGGGCACTTTCCCTTCAGACCTTTTAATACACATGCACATTTCGCATGTGTCCTTTGCACATTTTTAAGAACTTGGGTAATGATGTCAACATTCTGGGCATCAATTTCTAACAGTCTGGAAAGCTGACTTTGTCATCTTCCTTATTCAATCCTTGGATGGCTCTTTCCTAACCAGAAAAATATTTCATGTTGTTCTGGGTCCCACTCTGCATCTGTTTAAGAAGAATAACATTGGAAAAATCCAACCTAGAACTACTGAACCAAAAAAAGGTAGGTGAAAGTGAAACAAATAGGAAAGAAAAAAATCAAGAAATATCAGCAGGAAAAAATGGTAAAATGGAAAAGATCCAAGAAACGTTGTGGAGCCCATCGAAGGACCCAATGGAAGGATTTTACATCCTGAATAAATGTGGGTGATGGGTCTAGAGATTAGACATATTTGAACACTGGGTAAAATAGAATACATTATAAAATTAACTTCTGTTTCTTTTGACTTTTTAATGCAGTGACTAGAACATTTAAAATCGTGTAAATGACTAGCATTATATTTCTGTTGAACAGTGCTGGACAAAAGACAGCAGAGAATCAATTGGATTGAGTTTTCTCACTAGACCTGCTGGTGATTTTGCCCTTGCAGATATTTTATTAATTAACTGATCACCTATTCTGAGCTGGAGTAAAGTAGCAGTTGAATCAAAGATAAGCACATGAGCAAAATTGTAAATAAGACAATTATAATTAATTATCATGAACAGAAGGAAGGCAGTAATGAGTAACAGAATAATTGGTCAGGGTGAGGGGTGATTTTTTAAAATGAAGGGGCAGGCAGAGAAGGCTCTTCAGAGGAGTGACACTGGAGTTAACACTGAAACAATAAGGATGAGTTAGAAGTGCAAAAGTCTAGATGAGAAGAACATCTTACAGAAATGTTAAATGATTGCACTCAAAGTCAGATAGCTAGCTGCTGAATCAGATGAGAATATGATCTCAGATGGGTCTGTCCCGAGCACCTGTGTTCCTAATCACTTGTGAGATGCACTACTTTCCCCTCTGACAAAATTATTGACACTAAATACCTTCCTCCTGCCCAATTATATAGAACCTATCTTTTTGCAATTAGATTCCTAAGGGAAGAAATCTAGAACAACAGTTGTATTATGTGTAGATGTGTGGCATATATTCAGGGAAAGCATCCTTTCCTATTCTGTTTAGCATCTTCATTACCTGTGACAAGAACCAGTGACCAAGATCACAGAGCAAGAATCAATGTAATAAAGAAATGATTTCTGAGGAAAGGAATTAAATCCATGTATCTTTCCAAAGATATGATGTAGTGGAGTCAGGCTAATAAACCTGAAAAATAAAAATGACCTAGTGTGAAAATAATGGTGATTATGAGAGGGGAATAGTGGGTGGAGATTTTGGAACAAGGGACCAATTAGTGCTATAATCCCGTGAGGTGTTATAAATGTGGAAGAAAGCCATCCCTCAAGGCTTCTATGAGCTGAAAAAAATGGATATAACCAGGCACATTGAGTTGCAGACTTTTATAAACATAGCTGATCAGGGGTACCAGCTTTTTCTCAAGACTTTGGGTCTCCAGTATTTCTCTTGAACTCTAGAGGCTGCTATGAAATTACAAACGTGTGGTATAAAGACATTTAAACTATAAATCTTGATTTTTTTTTTCTTGATGTTGTGGCTAAAAGTTGAAGTAATTGAAGAGCCCAAAAGGACATTGAAATTCACAGATTTGGAGAAAAGCCAATGTACTGTGTCAAAAGAATAATTCAAGTTCTAAAAATTCATTTTTGTTTAGTATGAAACATGATGTGTCTAGTTCAGACCTCCTTCTTGAGTTCAGGCTTGTAGATTCAATTACCCACTTGACATCCAACTACCATAGAAATCTGAATATCTCATGATCATCCCAAATAGAACACGACTAAAATAAAATCTTTGATTTCTATCCCTAGTTTTTGCTGTCTAGGAGAATTATTACTACTTAAATACCCAAGCTATACTCTTCCCACATCTATTCTATCTTTTAGTCAAATTAATTCTACATCTCTTCATCTCCATATTCCTCAACCCAGTCCAAGATGCCATCATCTTTAATGATAGCAACAGCCTCTGAAATGGTGCCCTGGTTTCTATCCTTGACCCCAAAGCCCAAGCCATCCTGGGCAGTTATAAAGTCCTCCCAGATCCAAGATGAAGATCTTCCAGCTCTAAATGAAAGGAGTGACAAAGAACTGGTGGCCATTAAACAAAACAAACAAACAAACAAAACTCTTACTGAAGTTAGTACCCAAAGAAATGCCCTCCTTTGGCATTCCCACGGCTCTGATCACTGGTCTTTATCAACATGAAAAATAAAATAAAATAATTGATATCAATTTCATCCTCTACAAAGCCAATTGGTTGACCTACAAAATCAGGGCAGGCCTCTGTTTAGACTTAAGGTGATTCAGTCCAGTTCTGAATCTCTTTATCATAAGTTCCAGTCCTGTTTTAGTCACTTATTAGATAGAAGGCCTTTAGCATATTACTCAATCACTCTGGGCCTCAGTTTACTCACCTAAATTAAACATCCTTATAACTCATTGCTAAGTACCTAGTAATTCAGCCCACTCAATGAGAGTTCAGTTATTGACCATGCTCACACGCCATGGAGATATAGTTAATAATAATTTTAAAATTATATCTATTATAAGAGATCTGCTTTTATCGCAAATCTTTATAGAATACAATATAAGTCTCCTGAGAGTTGGAGAGTCCTGTCTTTCCATTCCTCTTCCCCGGCAGCCTGAAATTACTTGAACCAACTTTAGCTGTTGTGATTGTTTCTATAGCCAATTTTCTAAAAGCTGCTTTTCCTTTTTTGACCCAGCCAAATTGTTTCCATTCCAGTGTGCCAAGGAATCCCCTATCTGATCTGGCACTTTTAAAAAATATATTCCTGCAGGGTCTTCTTTTCTTTCTAATCGTACTAATTTTTTTCTTCTGTTGTCTCATTCAAAAGAGGCTTCTATACCTTTTGCTAGCATAAATTTATAATAAAAAGCAATTTCTCTTATTTGAATTTTATTTTGCTCTGTTTTAAAATTACAGTGCATGCTGAGGCAAATAACTAATTTTTTTTACATATTAAGGATTCATTTAAGCTGGGGTAGAAGACAAAGGTGATATAATCTTCAAAACTATTAAAAGTTTTTCAAAATTTTAAAATCCATCATATTGATTTGCTTTTAGGAAGAAAAAATATATCTTGTTTATTCCCAAAGTTCTTTTTCTAAATTTTGAAACCGAAGTATCCATATAAATACATCATTATATATAAATGAGTATAACAAGTAAGTTATTGTGATAGTCAGCTTCCTGTTTCTGTGACAAAGTACCTAAGAAAAACAACTTAAAGGAGGAAAGATTTATTTTGACTCACAGTTTCAATCCATAGTTGCTTGATTCCATTGTTGTGAAACTGAAGTGAAGCAGAACATCATAATGGTGAGCATATGGCAGAGCAAAGCTGGCCAGGAAGCAGAGAAAGAGAGGAAGGGAGCTAGGAACAAGATATGCCCTTCCAGTGTACACCTCAAGTTCCCTACTTCCTCCAAGTAGGCCTCACCTCTTACAGTTTCCACTATCTCTCAATAGCTCATTCAATTATGAACCCATCAACAGACTAACCCATTGATGAGATCAGAGCCTTCATGATTCAATCACTTCCCCAAAGCCCTACTTTTGAACATTGCTGCATTGGGGACCTTGCACCAAAGACACAAGTCTTTGAGGACATTCCACATCCAAACTAGAATAATTATGAAAAGTATCTACTATTTTTAATCAAAATAAACCACTATCAGACATCAACAGCTCAGGAGATTGAGGTATGATTTATTTTCTAACTTTTAATTTCAGTATAACATATACAGAGTCAAGAGTCCACAAATAATAAATATATAATTTGATGATTTTTACAAACTTTAAATACCCATGTAACTAGCCAAAGAGTTAAGTTTTAATTTTATTGAAAAATTACCAATAGAGATTCTGGACAAATACCTGTATAGTTAGTTGTCTTACATTGTTATGTAAACACAAGTCTGTCTTTCAAACTGAAATGTGTATTCTACACTGTCTGACAGTGGGATTATAGTTTACACCATAGTTTTTCTACCCAGAGCTACCTAAGTGCCCTGAAATGAGAACACATTCAATAAATGAATATGAACCATACCCAGATTCAATTTAATCAAACATTAATCTATGCCACTCTCTTTTCTATGTGCTTCTATTTCCTATTTTACCTTCTACAAAATTGACCCTTCCTTCTAAGTCCTTTTGCTAGAAACTTGAGCAAAATTCTTGAGTTTCTTAGAACTTTTCTTCATCTACAACCTCTTTCCAGCTGAGCTCAATTATTCCCAAGGCTTTAAATAACACCAATAATCTAAAGACTTTCACATTACAGTCCATCTCTACCATACCACTTTACAATGTGATTTTGCAAAAGCTCTCATCAAAAAAATAGTCTATTTTCCCACCTATTGAAATCATAATTGGCTTTATAACTTTCTATGGCCAACAGAATGTTAGGGAAGTGATGGTATATCAAGTGTGAACTTAAGCCTTTACTTCTAGAAACCCTTCTGCTATCAGAGGAAAAAGCCCAAAGTGCCCACTAGAGAATGAAAAGCCACATGAACCATTAAACTAACTGATAAGCAATCAACCCCCATAAGCAAAGCTATGTAGCTATTTTGCAATTGACTACAGGGAGATGAGGGAACTCAAGGGAGACCAACTGCTACCTCCAAATTAATCCAGGCTAAATAACCAACCTGCAGAATCATAACAGCAATTATTATAAACTGCTAAGTTTTGGTGTGGTTTGTTACACAGAAATAGTTTAATGGATACACCAGTTTGACTTAAATATAGATATATATTCAATACAAACCCAGTATCTCCACATAAATTGGCCATGGTCATTTGAAAATAAATCTGCTCTACACTGTTGATTTTCATCATATCCAAAACCTCCATTCTCCATTAATCTACTCTTAAAAAGTAGCCCCACCATCTATCCAGTTCTTCAAGGCAAATAATTAGGAGACATTATATAATTCTTCCTTTTCCTCACCCCTCACTACCACATCCAATCCATCAGAAAGCCCTGTTGTGTCTACTTTCTAAATTTTTTAATTGGATCCATTCACTTCCTTTCCGCTTCACAATCTCAGCTGGGGACATCTCTTGGCTATAGATGATATCCCCATGCTATTTCTGAACATCTCCACACTTTTGTACATATAAGCTAGAGTTTTGGTTAAAAATCTTACAAATTCATGTCAGTCCTCAGTTCAAAACCTTTCAAAAACATTCTATTGCACTTATAATCAAATCTCATTTCTGTTTCAGGGCTTCACATGTCCTACATGATCTAGTACCTGCTATCTTCTCCAATCTCAACTCTGCCCACTCTCCCCTGAACTTATGACCTTCCAGCCACATTTAGTCTTCTCACTTCCCCAGTCTCTTCTTACCTAAAAATTTTTGGTTTTGCTCTGTCATACAGTACAAATATCTTTACCTGCTCTTTGCTCTTTGCTTGGTGGGCTCTTTTACATTTTTTATTGTTCCATATTAAAGCTTATCACCTCTTGGAGATCTTTTCTGATTACCCCATCTTAAGTGGTTTTCCTGCCCCATCGTTTTTCTCCATAATCTCATTCTATCCAATAGAAGAATTGTAATTGCTGAGTCTTGGTTTATTTGTTTAACTCTTTGCTTTTTCTTGCCTGTCTTTCAGAAGTTTCATGAGGGCAAAAAGCCATGATGATTCTGTTGTATCAACAGGGCTTACCACAATTTTTGACCCACAATTTTTGACTCACTATACATTAATTAAATTAATGAACCCAATAAAATTCTTCCAACAACACCACATCCTTCCATCATGATGTTCTGCCTCTCTTCTATCCCAGAGCAAGAGAGTTGGCCATCTACAGACTGGCACCTCTAAAACCATGAGCCTCCAAACAAAATTTTCCTCCTCTAAAATTATTATTATCAGGTTTTTTTTTGTCACAGCAGTGAAAAACTGAATAAAACATGCCCCAATGCATACTAGATGTTTCTCACCCTCCCTAGAATGACATGTCCTCACACAACTGAATCCAGATGTAGGAAGGAAAGGACAAATAATAATGGCCTTTCCCCCTAATTCTATCTTAGCAGAGACAAAAATATTTCCCAAAAGGCTCCAGGCAATTCCACTTACATTTCACGGCCAGAATTTAGTCTCACTCCCACTTCTAGACAAATCCTTTATGAAGGAGCCCAAGATTGCCATATCTGGTTGACATTCATCATTAGTCATTATCACCTGGGTGTAGGCTTGCCACCATATAAGTATGATCAATCATGCAAGCAACAGTATCTGCCACAGCAATTCCATAACCCTGCATTCTTGTGCCCCACTTTATCCTAGAAAGTATAGATGCCATGGATTAAGCAAATGGTCTAAGAAACTTGAGGTTGAATCTGATGACACTGAGTTTCAACAAAGTTACAGTCTACTTTCCTCATTAATCAATGAACCCACGTGTTGCACCCAAAGAATTTCAACCTCCTCCTCTTCCTGGTAATAAAAAACTTATATGCCAGGCATAGAATTAAAAAAACAACAACATTATAATAATGAAATTTCCTAAAAACAAACCTAAAATTATCCTGATAAATAAATTCAGCCATGTTGTAAATTCAACACTAAACAACCTAAATATGTTAATATAAAAACAACTTCTGCTAAACCCCAATATTCCCTGCCCCATACGATGATTTTTATTTTCCATAAAATTTAATCTGTGTTTCTGTTTCACTGGCAGTCATGCAGAAGTTGCTTAAAACTATGTGTAGACTAATAGAGGCAAGTATGGCTTGTAGAGTTAGACTTTGTAAATTGGGAGACTGATTTGAGGTTCTTGGGTAACTCCAAGAGTTGTGTGTGAACTTGAACAAGTCATTTCATTTCTTATGTAAAATAAAGAGATTAAATAAACTGAGAGATTTCTAAGTTCTAAAAGTCTATGATTGCATCTCATATTCAAATTGAAGCCAGTCAGACAATATATTAGTAAGGGTGGTTGATACTAGCATCTATAACAGCCCCCAAATTATGGTGGCTTGACACAATGAAAGTTTATTTCTCACATAAAAATCCAATGAGTTCATGAGGCTTTGTTGGTCTTTCCTCCAAGCTGTGTTTCAAGGATCCAGTTCTATTTATTTTATGAGATGCCATCCTCTGCATTTGGCCTCCATGGCCCTTGTAAGAGAATGGAAAATGGAAAGAAAAAGCAGGGGTGTTCAGGGGAAGCACATCAGTCTGACTAGATATGTTGGCCAGAACCTTGTTGTATGGCCTCCACTTAACAAAAGTGTAGCTATGTAATGTTAGCCTGTGGAACCAGAAAGAGGGCATAGGAGTAGTGTGGACTGAGCCAGCCTCTACCATAAACATTTTTTGAAATATTCCATTCTCTGAGTTCTAAGTAAATAGCTGGAATATGAATCTCACTCTAAATATTCCTATTATGTCACTTTCTATCCTGTTTCTAAGCACCTCATGCTTTCCTTATTTGTTATCATGAATTAACTGTCTCCCACTGTTGGCTGGGAGCTCCTAAAAGAAGGAATCCATGTATCTATTTCTGTATCTTTAGGGCTCAGACAGGTTCTCCACTGCTTTGTCCTAGTGATTGTGGTGGTCAATGACTTCTCCAAAATATCTACATTGGAGAGAGCTAATCTATATATAAGGTGAGTATTTGACCTTTGTGTATATGCTCAGAGGACAGGTGCGAAACTATGTTTATTTAATACTTTAGAAAAGTCTGAGAAAATAAAAATTGTCATTTTGGGAGGGTTTTTGATCTGGGAGATGATGGAAGGAGGTATAAAACTATCAATCTTGATCCCCACCAGTGATGAAGGATGATGATAGTGGAAGGTAGTTATGAGATGAGCTTACATTTGTGAATCTCAGGTTTTTTGGCAGTATGAGCTGGCAGGGACTCTCTTTGACCACTTTAAACCATCTTCCTGAGTCAATGAGTCTTATCAGGGTAAGGGTGAGGGTACCAGGGCAGACATAACTGAGATGACAGTCTGTTCTCAGACAATCTCCAACTTGCCCTCCATCCCATCCCTCAGTTCAAATCTGCCCCCAGCATAACCTAACCTGGAATCCACTACCAAGAACTGATTCTGCAGGTAACTGGAATTCTGCAGTGCTAATTCCCCAGAATTAAAAAATATTCCCCACAGCACTCTCAGGTTCTCAGTAACTAGGCCAGGAACTTCATTATTTCAAATTACAGAAGCATAATTTTCATTTTTTGAAAAGTTAAACAATAATAAACATTTACCAAAAGTCAAACTTCTAGAACTATGTTATTCAATAAAGCCACAGGTGGATATTTAAATTTAAATTTAAACTGTCCTAATTTAAACATAATTTAAAATGCAGTTCCTCAGTCACACTAGCCACATGTCAAGTGCTGAATGGCCACATATGGTTAGTTTTGAACAATTTAGTTACAGAACAGTTTCTGTTATCACAAAATGTTATATTGAACAGCACTGTTCTAGAAACTGTTTCCATGTAGTTAGTGTTTTCAGCTTTCTAAGTCAGGTTATCTTAACCATATTTGGTAGCAAATATTATAAGCTTTTTAGGAAATCAAAAGAGGACCTATATTTTGCTGAAATTTAGACATATGCATGCAGTTTCTTAAAATAAATGTTGCATATTTGAAAAGTTAGTCCACTTTGGAAACCTAAATTTGTATTTCTGGTATGAACAAGGTTTTAGCTTCCTGGAGCTCAGTGATCACTTTGGGTTAAAGATTTAAAATATAAGAAATTTTTTAAAAGCTAATGTCTCCTGACAAGTGCACAAGCAATGTGAGCCACATACCAAGTAACAATGGAGTCAAGAAAGAACAGGATAAAAGGGTCTCAATTTTTAAGGGTATTATTCCTATGTATATTTCATTTTGTAAGAAATACCAGGGATTAAACTTAGGGGCACTCAACCACTGAGCCACATCCCCAGTCCTATATTGTACTTTATTTAGAGACAGGGTCTCACCAAGTTGCTTAGCACCGCACTGTGGCTGAGACTGACTTTGAACTCATGATTCTCCTGTCTCAGCTTCCCGAGCTGCTGGGATTATAGGCCTGCACCACCACATCTAGCTGTATATATCATTTTAAAAAATAAAATCCTATGTTATCTTATTAAGGCACTGAAATTCCTTGTAAAATACATGTTATCTTTCTAACAAGTGTGATAAGACATGGCATTATTTTTTTTCCAAGGGAAGAATTAATCCACCCAAAAGGAAAGTGATCTGACCAGGATCCTATTTCATCATTAGTTCAGGAGAAGCAAGAACTCTATCTGACCCTCAGGAATGCTACCTGAATTAGTTATTACAGCTCTTTGTAAAACTCTGGCTCTACTTCTCCAGAAAAATGAGAGGACTATACTTCCCTCCTCATTAAAATAAGAAGCCACATGACTTGGTTTTCACAATTAAATATGAGCAGGAATGATGTATATCTCTCCAGTGGACCCATTTAAGCACCTGTGCTTGATGGATTCCCCTTTTCTCCCTACATTGACAATCATGGAATCTGAAGTTAGTCTCCAAAAATGGATATCTATTAATGAGTACTAGAAAAGGACCACGTAAAAGAATAAACTTGTTATGTTAAGCCATTATGAACATGAATATATTTGTTACTCAGTATCACCAAACTGATTTTGACCAATACACCATCCAAATACAGGTCATATGACACCAGATGGAAATGATGGGTTCCCAGTCTTTTGTGGCAGCGTATACAAATAGAAAAGCTATATGTGTGTGAATCAAGTCTTAAGTCGAGGTAAGGAATAGAATTTGACACAGGCAAATCTAAGCCTGATTCCCTACAGACATTAAACATATGGAAAAATACGGCTCACTCAAGTTAGCATGAATGGTATGTAGAGGTTTATTTAAACTCCGCTGTGAGCCTGAGCTATTCTCCTCCTTGGTGGAATAAAAAATAAAAATAAAAAGATTATTATATAGGCTGTGTGTACCTAAGCTGTTTTCCTGCAAGAACTTCAGTGCTCTCTCTCTCTCTAGATAGGCTAAGAGATTTTTTTCTTCCTTAAGAACAAATAAACCGCTGAGATTTAACATCCCAGCTTGCTGAGTCACTTTTCTTCCCCTTGAATTTTAACCACAGGCTGAAGGCAGCCTGTGCTGCTGAGAGATAGCGAGGAGAAAAGGAAAGAAAAAAAATAAGACATTTGGGGAGGGGAACTTAGGCAGGAGAAACTTGTTCTAGAAAGCAAGAAGATAAATATAAGTCAAACAGAAAAAGCAAAACTAATCTTGGAAGGGTTTGGTTAGGATGCCTGTTTTCTTTTCCTATATAGGAATTTTAAATAAAAAATATTTTAATAAAAACTATTGTGATTAATATTTGAATCAAGAGTTAATAGTGCATCTTTCCACTAATAACAAGATGATTAGAGTGAAAGACCTAAGTTTGTTGTGTTTTTGTGCAGGGCCTACACTTCTAATTATGTGACTTTGACAAAGTCAGCTCATTTTCCTGACTCGTAATTTCCTCAGCCATAACAAGGGGATAGTAAAACATGTTGGTAGGGAGAGTAGGATGATAGAGAATATGTTTAAGAACCTTGGAAAGCACCTGACACCAAGCAGGGATCAATAAATGTTTCTTTCCCTCTTCTGTCATTTTTGAACCATTTCTTCTTAATTCGACCAGACACTCTCTCTCTCTGAGGCTTCTCGAAAATAAGTTGTGTAAGAGCAAACTCCAATTCTAATTCTGCATTTGCTGGAATACTGGGTCAAGCTTTTCACTCCCTTATGATATCTAATCTTCACAATAGCTTTATATGAGTTCATTCCCATTTTACAGAGGCTTAGAAAGGTTAAAAACATTTCCCAAGTTTATAGAGTCTTTTAGTAATCTGTTGCTATGGTAATACAATAGTGCAAACCTCCCCAAAACTCAGTGGCTCAGGACAAACATCATTTGGTCTGGCTAACCAATCTGTGGGTCAACATGGCTATTCTGCTGATGAGAGTTGGCTTTAGCAGCTGCAGGGCTTTGGCAAACCTCTTTAGTCAAAGACCAAAGAGCAATAAGTGATCAGCAGGAAATGAAATAAGTCTCTGGCTCTTTTATTAAATACTGATTGTGGGCCAGAGAACTAACCTTCCCAGTATCCAATGCCAGGAATTTCCTTTGTCCCAGTGCCTTAAACCCATGAAATCCTGGAATTGAGAAATTAAAACACCCATGATTCTAACAGAAAGGCTGTCTCACGCCTCCATATGACCCCTGAGAGAGGTGACTGATAGCAGGACAGAGCCTATCAATGGAGGTACTCCCAACACCCTACCAATCAAAGGGAAGACAATCGAGATGCAGAATTTGCTGTAGGTGGGCATTATTGACGTTGATACTGGAGCACAGTACCAGACCAAAATGTGGTCCATAAACCAGCAATATCAGCATTACCTGGGAGTTTGTGAGAAATGTGGACTCAGCTTCTACTCCAAACCTCTAAGTCAGAATCTGAGAAGCATTGATTCATCAAGAATCCCAACTGGATCATGTCGCTGGAAAAGCATTTGTGGCCAGACTTACTACATCATATAAGTAAATGCTTCAAGTCCTAGCACCTTGTTGAGCCTCTAATCTCCCACCCAAGCACTTAATGCCTTCAGTTGCTCAAGAGGCTCCTTGATGAACATCAAGGGATGAACATCTGTTGTTGGATGTTGCTTGCCCAACATTCATTCTTCTTCCTTCTTGTTTACCTCACTTTTTTTGAGCACGTCTTTCCTTCCCTACTCTCAGTTCATATGTTTTGGGTGGGACTTATCACAGCTCCAGGAGTGGATGTTTGACCATGGTGTTGCCAATGAAAGAAATGTCAGAGATTTTGATGAAATTTTTAAGAAAGTAGTATGTCCTTTTCTACAGTCAATCATAGATGGTGGAGTCATCTGAGAATGAAGTCAACACACAAATAATGAGAGAGATGTTCCTTTGAGTACCTATATCCAGTCTTGCTTAAACCTACAGATCTGACCCCAGACTTTAATTAGATAAGTTGATTCGGTCCCATTTGTGCCTAAATTATTATGGTCTGGATTTTATACCTTGCAAGCAGAATAGTCCTGCTATGAGCCATTCTATATCCCAAGCTGCCTGACCCCATACAAACCCTTGACTCAGCTTCCAGTCTCTTTTTTATTTTCTCCATCACCTGTGACAGTAACTTTCCAACTCCCAAATTCCAAAATGTTTATAATTATATTTGCCATCATGGTCCCAAGTCTCATGAGATCTCATAAAGTAATATTAGAATTTTCCCCAGAGATTTGGGCTAGACCAGCTGTATTAACATCACCTAGGAGCTTGTTCAAAATACAGAACCTCAGACTCCGCCCAGAACTGCTGAATCAGAATTTGTATCTTAACAAGATCCCCAGGTAATTCATGAACACAAATTTAAGAAGTGCTATTCTAAAACATGTTGTGGGGAAAATTCACTGCCTGGAAGTTAGAAAAATTAGTCCTATAGCTTCTCTTCTGCCTCAATTTCCTCACAAAATGAGCAGACCAGACTATTGCAAAGTTTTACTATAGCCTAGACTTTGAAAGTCATTCGTATTTTCAGGTCCCTGGCTCAAATAGATTGTGATAACCTGGCGTATGCAGATTAATAGGAAAGGTAGAGGGTAAAAAAATTAAAAGGATATCTCTATCAGAAAGAAATTGATTGGACCCTGAGTATGTCAGGATATCCATTTCCAACTAAAGACAGTGCTTCATTTCACAAATGAAGAAAGAAGCCCAAAGAGATTGAACAGTTTTCAAAAAACCACTGTTATTTAGTTCTTGTTGCTATGACAAAACACCTGAGAAAAACAATTTAAAAGAAAAAAATTATTTTGGCTCATGGTTTCAGAGGTTTCAGTTCATGGCCAGCTGTCTCTATTGTTTCTGGGTTCATGGTATGGAGAGAAAGCTGCTTACCTCATGGCAGCTGAAAAGCAGAAAGAGAAAGTGCCAGGGACAAGATACAAGTCCCCAAGGCCACACTCCCAAGGACCTACTCTCTCTAACTAGGTTTTACCTCCTATAGCTTCTACCACCTCCCAATAGTCTATTTAGCTAGGAATCTCTCAGTGCATTAATCCATTTGTGAGGTCAAAACTCTCAAAATCCAATAATTTCCCCAAAGCCTCACCTCTGAATATTGCTGCATTGGGAACCAAACCTTCAACCCATAGGCCTGCGGAGGACATGCCAGATCCAAACTATAGGAGCCACACAGTATAGATACAACAGAACAAGAATGAGACCATGCAACAGATCTGTGATGGTACAAGAGGATGGGGTAATGTTTGGGCACCTGTACTCTGGAATTAGCAGTCTGGGCACTTAAGAGTTGAGTGTCCATTGGCAAGACACTTTACTGCTCTTTGTCTCAGTTTACTCATCTATTCAATAGGTGATATAACAATACAAACATAATGAAGTAGTAGTAGGAGATTAAATCTGAACTATGCTGGCAACGTGCAACATTGTATACATAGGTTTTTTCAAATAAATAAGAATAAATAAGAATAAATCCTGACTTCTGACCAAAAGTTTTCTGTAGTACACTACAGCTATCCTATGCCAGAAATGTGCCTTCTCATAAGATTTAAGGACCTGGCAGTGTACATGGAATCCTAACATCCTCAGTTCTTTTAAAAATTACTGTGATTGTTTTCCATGATAAAAAATCATGGAAAAATCACTAAATCTTTCATATAAATTATTTGCCTATAATCTATTCTTAGTAGAAGCTATCCGAAGCAGTAGGTTTCTTGAAAGAAGAAAAATATTGCAAAAACAGATTGTATGAATGGAATGGATCAGAACGAAGTAATTTTAAAAAGTCGGCTCCTTTCCATGAGCTTATCTATGGTTTACTCAGAGCAATAGGTCAAAGTCCTAGACATACTTGAAAATCTTTTTTAAATTATCAGTGTCCAGGAACCACTTCAACATAATTAATAATAACTTCTAGAAATGGTACCCAAGCATCAGCATTTCTTTACATTGTCATAAAATTGATACAAAATACACTGTCTTAACAATTTTTATTTTTATTTTTTAAATTCTATTTTGTTTATTATTTTTTTTAATTTTTTCTCAAAAATTGCATTTTAATACATGTTATCAAACATAACAGAAAAAAACAAATTTTCAGAAGCTGTATACACTGTTCACTGAAAACACTTGTTGAGGCAAATAGAAAAAATTGTTACAATCATAATTTTTCTAAATTTGCACAAAATTATAAGCAGATTAAATTCTTCATATTAAACACCTTTGCATTGTCATATAAGCATGTCCAGGATTCATATCCAAAAATCTTCTCATCTTGCAAAACTGAAGCACTGTAACCATTAAAAATAACATGCAGCCAGTCACATTGATGCTTGCCTATAATCCCAGCAACTCAAGAGGCGGGCTTCAATCCCTTGTACCAGAAAACAAAACAAAACAAAACAAAAAAAACTCTTCACTGTTTCCTTCTCCATCCCAGTAACCACCATTCTATTGTCTGTCCCTATGAATTTGGCTACCCTAGGTACTTCATGTAAGAGGAATCCTGCAGTATTTCTCCTTATGTGACTGGTTTATAACATATGTTCTCAAAGTTCACCTATGTGGTAGCACGTGTGAGAAATTTCTTCCTTTTTAAGGCTGAAAAATACCCCACTGTATGTACATAACACATTTTGCCTATCCAGTCCTCCATTGATGAATACTTGGGTTTCTTCCACCTTTTAGCAATTGTGAATAATGCTGGTATGAACTTGGGCATACAATTACCTCTTCAAGAGGCTGCTTTCAATTCTTTTCTGTATGTACCCAGCAGTGGAGTTGCTGGGACATATAGAAATTCTATTTTTAATTTCATGAGGAACCATCATACTGTTTTTCACAGTGGTCGCACCATTTTATAGTTTCACCAACAGTATAAGAAGGTTCCTGTATCTCCACACCCTTGCCAATATTTCCTGTTTTGCTGTTTTGTTCATAGTAGTCATCCTAAAGGATATAAAATGATATCTCCAGTTGGTTTTGACTTGCATTTTCCTTTGCACATGCTTATTAAGAATTTGTATTATCTTTTAGAAAAGAATATCGATTTAGGTCCTTTGCCTATTTTTGAATGGGTTGTTTTGTTTGTTGTTGAATTATAGGGGTTCTGTGTATACTTTGTATTTTAATCCCTTATCTGTTATATTATCTGTAAATAAAATGTGAGTTGCCTTTTTAAAATTTTTAGGCAGTCCAATTTTATCTATTTTTCCCTTTTGTTGTCTGTGCTTTTTGGTGTTTTACATAAAAATTCATAGTCAAGTCAATATTGTAAAGCATTTCCCCTGTGTTTTCTTTTGAAAGTTTCACAGCTATAGTTTTTATATTTAGATCTTTGATAAATATTGAGTTAATTTTTGTATATGGTATAAGAAAAGGGTCCTACTTCATTATTTTGCATGCTTCTGTCCAGTTATATAGGCACTATTTGTTGAAAAGACTGAACTTTCCCTCATTGAATTACATGGTCTTGTCACTTTTATCAAAAATCATGTGGCCATATGAGGGTTAATTTCCAGGTTCTCTCTTCTATTCCATTAGTCTATATATTTATTTGTGCTAATACTATATTGCTTTCATTATCATAGCTTTGTTGTAAGTTTTGAAACCAGTTGGTGTGAGACCTCTAAATTTGTCTTCTTTGTCAAGCTTGTTTTGGCTGGTCAGGGTGCCTTGAGATTCCTTCTAAATGTTAGAAAGATTTTTCTATTTCTGAAAGAAATGACAATGGAATTTTGATAGGGATTACATTTAATCACTTTGAGTAGCCTTGACATCTTAACAATTCTAAGTCTGCTAATCCATGAACACAGAATGTCTTTCCATTGATGAATGTCTTCTTTAATTTCCTCAATTTCAGGAACATCGTGTGGTTTTCTCTTTTCATGTCTTTTGACTCAATGGATAACTTCATTTCTAAGTATTTTATTCTTTCCAATGCTATTGTAAGTTGAACTGTTTTCTTAATTTCCTTTTCAAATTGTTCCTTGTTGGTGTATAGAAAGATAATTGGTTTTTGTGTTTTTATTTTAATCCTGTAACTTTGCTGAACTCGTTTAACTCTAAAAGTGTATGTGTGCGCACACACGTGTGTATGGAATATTAGGGTTTTCTATATATGAGATCACGCCATATGTAGAAGTAACTTTATCTCTTTCTTTCCAATTTGAATGCTTTTTATTTCTTTTCCTTGCCTAATTGCCCTGGCTACAACTTTAGTACTCTGTTGGATAGAAATGGAGAAAATGGGCATCCTGTCTTATGTTCTGATTTTGATGGAAAAGTTTCCAGTCTTTCACCTTTGAGTCTGATGTTAGCTAATGGCCATTCATATATGGCTTTTATTATATTAAAATAGTTTCTTCTATTCCTATGTTCTTATTATAAAAATGTGTTCAATTTTGTCAAACGCTTTTTTTGCATCAATTGAATTATGTGGATTTTCCCTGTTAATGTGGTATAATACAACTGATCAGTTGTTAATATGATGAACCATCCTTGCATTCCAGGAATAAATCCTACTTGGCCATGATGAATAATCCTTTTGATGTGCTCTTTATTTTTAAGTATTCATCAAGAATCTTTTTCTCTAGTTTTCTTTTTTATAGTGTCTTTGTCTTTGGCATTTTTTTTAAAGGTTGTTTGTAACAGGCTTAATCAAGTCCTCCAAAGATATAAAAAAAATCCCTGGAACTTATAAAACTTACTTTTTTTGGAGAGAAAAAGTTTTTTTTTTTTTAGATGTGATTAATTATCTTCATATGAGAACATTATCCTAGATTAACTTAATAGGGCCTACATATAATTAGGCCATGGATATGCTTACAAGATAGAGGCAGAGATTTGGACATATATACATGGAAGAGAAGGTGATGTAAAGACAGATATTTGAAAATTCTGCCTTTAAAGATTGGAACGATGCAGCCACAAGCCAAGGAATTCTAGCAAACACCAAAAGTGGGAAGAGATAAGGAACAAAGTCTCCCCTAGCACCCTCAGAGAGAACAAAATTCTGCCAACATGGTGGTTCCAGCCCATTGGTCTTCTGGACCCCAGAGTCATAAGAGAATAAATTTCTGTTCTTTTGAAGCTACTAAGTTTGTGGTATTTATTACAGCAGACAGAAATAACTAATACATTCTCCATAGGATTCTATTTTGCAGCCCAAATTAAGAACTTTTGGTCTGTAGATGGGTGACAGCAGAGGGTTCAGGTGATTTAAAAATGGAGAATCACTACTACTCTTTTTTTCCACTCAGTGTATTTTCAATTTAAATGTAACTTAGGAAGGTAGCATGAACTTTCTTTTAGATCCTAAGAGTTCTTTACAGGTAGTTAGAGATTGCAGGAGCACTCTCTAAACCTCCAACTCCTCCCTTCCATCCTTCTCCATTCTATGCTAATAGACTATGCTCTTGCCAGAATGCACCCCTTTGTTTGTGACCTTTGGATCTGATTGGTCCAAGAGAGTATTTAAGTTTCTACACTTTCTGGAATAAACGATGGTTTTTGCTTCTAGCCCCGGTGTCGGTGTCCCTGCTTCTTGTCCCGGGTGTCTCTGCGTCTCTCTGGGGCAGAGCAGATTTTTACCTACACCCCAGGGCCTGGGGAGATTGGCTCCGCGAATCTTCACCACCATCCAGAAAGACCCCATATCGTCTTTCCCAGGGACCCCTTTTTCCTCGTCTCTCTGGACCCCAACTCCTCGAGAAAGCCACTTGGCCCTACTCCCACCCTCTTTTATTAAAGTGATAACTGGCGACCCAGACGGTATGAAGAGCGCTCCTACAAGAGATCAGAGGGTTGGAGACAACAGGGAATTAGCATGCCAAGGCTTAGTAGAAAGGTGACAAGGGAAAAGATCCTTGGATAAACAGAAGCCTGCAACTCATGGTAAACAGGAGACCCTGGACAGGGTGGGGTCTTTTATCAAATGCATAGAAGCTTTGAGTTTGGACAGATGGAAGTAGGAGCAAGGGGCTAAGACCAGAGATCTAGAGAGAATGTTACGACAGTTTCAATACAAGATAGTCAAAGGCTGATTCAGAAATCTTGGTGGACAAGCTATCAGGAAAGTAGGAATTTTCCAAAAACTATAAATAAGATGGTAGTGGGGCATTGGCAGGAATGAGATCTGATAAAGAACTGTGAGGAATGGAAAATCAGTAGCAATGATTAACTTCGGAGGGTATGTGTAAATTATAGGGAAATGTAGGTAAATATTAGGGAAATTCACAGTTCTCCATAATTGTATTTGTTTAGGTTTATGTTTCATTTTTAAGAACGTAAATTCATAGAGTTTTACTATATTCACATCATTCTAGAACAATCATGACTATCTAATTTCAGAATAGGTTTCAGAATTCATAGGCATTATAGGATAGGACATTGAAAACAAAACATAGCAGCACACCCAAACCAGGAGTACCTGCATAAAAGCACTTGAAATAATTTTGTTATCTCCATTCATTTTAAGGAAACTAATATATTCACATGAACGCAATAATTTAAAAAATTAAAAATAATAAGATATTCTAACTTAGTTTTTTTCTTTCCCAGAAGTAGCCATCTTTAAATATTTAAGTTCCTGGGGCTGGGGTTGTGGCGCAGTGGTAGCGTGCTCGCCTAGCATGCGTGAGGCACTGGGTTCAATCCTCAGCACCACATAAAAATAAAATAAAGATATTCTGTCTGCCTACAACTAAAAAATAAATATTTAAAAAAAATTTAAGTTCCTGATGTTTACAGATGTAATTGTAAATGATATAGTTTTATTTATTGAAAGACTAATTTTAAATAATATATAACTGCATTTTATAAAAGATGAAATTATCAAATTGGCTCTTTCCCCTTTTTTCACCCACTAAATTTTGGTACTACTATTACTTTTGTTGTTGTTTGCCAATTTTAAAATTATATATATAAATTTACACAATCATATACTATAACTAAATTTTATTTTTACTTCTATCAACTTTGTAATGATTCTCTTAACTTTTTGCCATATAAGATGAATAAATTAAAACTTCTACATTACCTAACATCTCTACCCTGACCCCTCCTAAGCCTTCTCCTTTATCTTCCACATTCTGAGAGCTCTATTACCACTTTTACTTGTTGGGACTCAGAACATTTAAATTCTGTTATGTAAACATAATTTGTCGTTCATGCTTGGTCTACAGCTTGATTATAATCTTTGAAAATCAATAAACAGCATTTCCAGGATTATGATTTGCATAAACAGTATTTATTGCTGGACCCAGGAGAGTGGTGAGTATTTAAAGAAGTATTGCACTAAATAATCAATCAAAGAAAATGATAAAAAAGATAAATTGAATAACTTTCCTTAATCTCCATAAAAATTGACCAAAGTCATGTCATATGATTTTTAACTTGACATTTGGACCAAAAACATATGGTAGAGTTTTTGTGTTCCTATAATTTATAGGGGCATTTTATTTTTATTTTAAATATTTTTTAAATTATGGGGGCAGATATCTATGCAACTGTCAGACTAATACTAGAATTATCTACCTTTTAAAATATGCCATTTTTCAAATGATCTAATTTACATTGATTTATTTCTATATCTGCTTCTTAGCTCTGATACTGAAAAATAAATCTTAGATTAGTTATAATGTTTCCTAAATTTCCAGTCTCGCTGCTTTCAGTGGATTTCCTTTGTAAGTTGTTGTACAATTGTAGTACAATTTTTTGAAAATATTTTTATTTATAGAAAGAATACATGGAAGGTGATCTTCCTGAGCACATCTACAAATACCTTTAGTTTGCTCTTTATTTTTATCAATATTTGGATTGATATAGACTCATAAACTGAAAGAGTTTTTATTGCAGTATTTGAAGGCTTGTTCCATTAATGACTACCATGTGGATTTGATGACGAGTCTGATGTTGCAATTCTTATTTCTTTGCATGTGACCATTTTCTTTTCCTTTATGGACATTCCTAATATCTTCCCCAGGGGAAGTTAAGAATTATGCAAAAGAAGAAGCATATTCATTTTGTGCCACTGACTTATCAGTGACTATATTTACTTAATCATATTAATAATGGCTATGTGACTAACCAAAAGCTGTAATATTGAAAGGATGGGAAAAAGAAAGGAGGATGATACAATAGAGCTCAATTTCATGTGCCATAACAGAAAGTCTATTTTATAAATCAACAATTAGCCATGTCTGCTTATTATTTAGAAACAAAGAGGAATTTATCCAAAGGAAAGGCAAATATCATTGAAAATTATTGCCTCTGAGAGTAGGATATAGGTATAGATGTAAACAATTATATGTCAAGAGGAGAAAAGTACTATGAATAAAAAATAGTGCAGGGTAAAAGAATAAAGAATGATAATGCAATGGAGCTAGCAATTTTAGCTAGTTTGCAATTGTTAGAGAACACTCCTTGAAAAAGTAGTGTTTGAGGAGTTAAGACATGAGAAACTCTGAGAAGAATATTTCACAACAAACAGTAATAGTAAGTGCAAAGATCCTGAGGCAGGATTGTGCCTAGTTATTCTATGAACAGAAGGCCAATGTAGTTGGAGTAGGAAAAAGTAGAGGATGAGTGTTGGGTTATGAGTTTGGATAAGTGGCCAGGAGCAGGATAGTATAAAGGAAGGACTTCTAAGTGTGATGGGGGCCTCTGAAAGTTTCTGAGAAAGGAATATGATCAAATTTGTTTTTTAAAAGTGTCATTTGGGGAGCTATGTGGAGAAATAGAGTCTAGGAGACAGGTTAGGAAGTTACTGTGGGTTAAACTAAGGTGTATCTTCAGAAGTGTTGAGAAGTAGTAGAATTGGGATATATATATATATTTGGTACCAGGGATTGAACCCATGGGCTCTTAACCACTATGCCAAATCCCTAGCCTTTTTTAGTTTTTATTTAGAGACAGGGCCTGGCTAAGTTGCTTAGGGCCTTGCTAAGTTGCTGATGCTGGCTTTGAACTTGCAATCTTCCTGCCTCAACCTCCTGAGCTGCTGGGATTACCAGGGGGCACAACAATGCTCAAATGAATTGGGGAAATATTTTTAAAGTAGAGCAACATTTGATCATTAGATGTGTGAAAAATAATGATGAAATAATATAAGATTTTCATCCTGAGGAACTAAGGGGATGCAGTTGCTATTTGCTAGTATGGGGATCCTCTTGGCATTAAAAATCTGAATTCTATTTTGGACATGCTAAGTTAAATGTCCATATTTGCCTTATATTTAAGTGTAGATATCAAGTAGGCAGTTGTATATACAAGCTAGTGTTCAAGAGATACATCAGGGCTGAATATGCAATATGAGAGTGTCGACACATAGATATTACTGACAGCCCTGGAGCTGAATAATATTACCAAAAAATGAGTGTTTAGAGGAAGAAAGCTCCAAGAAATGAGCCTAGGGAAGATGATGCAAAGCCAGCAAAGAAAAGCCATAATAAAATAGTCCTAAGTATGCTAGTTTGGGAGATGGGACACCTGGTGAGATTGTTAATCAAGAATGTAAGGGAAAGAGCAGGCTCTTGCAGAGTGGAGGGAATCAACTTATGCATTTATATGTTCAGCTGGAGGTGCCTTTGATCCATCCCAATGACAGTGTCTAGTTAGAAGCTATAAACGTGATTCTGAAATATCATTCATGTTGGTAAGTGAGACTGGGAATATGAAAATAAGACATACATACACAACTCAACTGTGTGGTATAAGATCTTCATATTTTAACTGGGAATTAAGATAATAACTATCATAGTACAAGTCTCAGAGTTTTTGCTGGAATAAAATTAGACCATGTGCATGATAATGCTTTGCAGCTTATACAGAATTATATAAAAGTTAGCCTTTTTGTTTGTTTGTTTTTTCCTCTTTGGTGTAGAGATCAGAGCTTTTGTGGTGGAGAGGCAGAACAGGTTCCATAGACATATGGAGCTCCCAGGGGGCTTGTGTGGGACTGAGGGAAATGTCCAGTTCAACCTGCTGGGAACTACTATTTTGCCACTTCAACCCATCTGCTATGGAAAATTAGGAGCCAATAAAGAAGAAAGAAACAGGTGAGGGCACCTGATAAAGAGAGCTTTAAGGAATAGAAGGAGTGAGTATACCATGTCAGGTGTACCCCAAACTCAATAAAGATGACAAATTCATTTGATATATTCAAGAGGTCCTTGATATGATCTCTGTGGTATTAGAGTGGGTTTTGCCTATCCTGGTGCTTGTCAGAACTTCTTTGGCAGTATTCACAGAGTAGTACTGGATATCATTGGTCCGTTACCAGCTATATCCTGAATCATTCACCACAATCCACTTCAACCTGATTCTCACCCTATTTCATTGCCTTGGAATCAATTCTTATTTAAGACATCATATTATCCCTCTTAAAACTACTAGTCCACATTATTTTTCTGTTCCAACCTCTGGTTGGCCCTATCAAGTGTATTCTGAATGCATTTTCTAGCCAGATCTTTAAGCTGCTTATTAGGTATTGATTTCTGAATTCCCTCCTTGATTGTATTTTGAACTCCCTTCCTTTGAATATGTTGCTTCTGTTTACTTGAAGTAAAGAGCCTAGACCTCTCTCTTGTTTTCACCCAACCAAATCAGTGATTTAGACTCATCTGTTAACCAATGAAAGCCTGAGCCACTAGAGAGAAAAGAAATACAAAACCACAGTATTTTGAGGCACAGAGATTAGCTGTAGGGAGAGAAAGTGCATTTGATGGAGTTGGAAGAGTATAGTAACTATGAACTTGGACCCTGGGTTTCAAATGGCAGCTGAACCACATATTAACCAAATCCTTGCTTAGGTTATTTAACCTCTCTAATGCACAATTTCCTCCTTTATTTTACCTGGACCCCAATATAGTCTAGGGCCAACCATGGGATAGGTATTAGATGTTGAGTAAATGAATGGATTAATACAGATAAAGAAATTTGAGGCCTACAGCAATACAATGATAATATCTAGTAGGGGCTAATGAAGAAATCCAGTAGAGATATATGTCATATGTCATTTCTTAGTGAAATAGTTAAAAGCTTTTATCAAGATGCTAGATCTGTTTTAATTAACTAATATTTCATGCCAGACATGATTCTAAGTGTATGACAATGTCCTTGTGAGTTGAGTATGTGTCGTGTCCATTTTACCTATGAGGTAACAGAGTTACAGAGTTTAAAGATCTAATAAGATTCCTGGAAGACTTACTGAAGAGCTATCATCCCATCATACTTGAATTCGACTACCATTTTTCGACTGCCCCTCAGTGTCACCAGGCTATTCCTTCTTGGCCACAAACATGTCTCTGCACTAGGGAGGGTTCAGGATGTGTTTATGTATCAAAGTGAGTTAGCCAGGCGTGGTGGCACATGCCTGCAATCCCAGCACTTTGGAAGGCTGAGACAGGAGGATCACGAGTTCAAAGCCAGCCTCAGCAACGGCGCTAAGCAACTCAGTGAGACCCTGTCTCTAAATAAAACACAAAATGGGCTGGGGATGCGGCTCAGTAGTTAAGTACTCCTGAGTTCAATCCTTGGTACCAAAAACAGTGAGTCTATAATAAGGAACAGGAGCGTGGAAACACCTAGCTTCCTGGAGCTGAGCAATCTTCTCTTTCCTCTCCACGATGCTTAGTAAATAACAAAGTTTCTTAAAATTCTGAGTATGTAGTCTTTTTTCTTAACATGGCTAATATTCCTAGTTTTCATTCTACCTCTCACAAGGTATTTCCTACCTTAGAGGCTTCAGTGAACAAGGACAGCCTGGGGAGATAAAAGAGAAAGTGGCAAACAAACCATATGGAAAACAAACCAAGGAAACAAAGCAGTTGATCTGTCAAATTGTATATTCTTTTCCCCAAGCCTTGTGTCCTCACAGGGCTTGAACCACTGTCACAGGGTGCCAGACATGTCCCGAAGGAGGACATTGGACATAGCACTTCCTAGCTGGACTAGTTCTACATTACTTCTAAGTTGACTTTGGAAGGATCATACAGTATTTTATAAAAGCTTTATTATTAGTCCTTGTGTAATTGTAATTATTGAGCCAGCCATGAATCTTAAACTTTACCTCAGAGATACAAGCTGGAGCTACTGCAAACCAGACTTCCTTAGAGCATGGTATACCAGAAAAGAACTGTTAAAGATTGAATTAGCATAGAGTAAATATCCAGCCAGCAGAGTAGGTAATTTTCTCCTTACTCATGAAATGAGTTTCTCAGCATTAGTTACTCTGTGTTGATTCTTTGTAGAAATAACTCATAAGCAGCTGAATCATTTTGGAGCAAATTTTCCATCACCTTCCTTCTCAGTTTGGTTCAGGCCTTTGTAAACCCTGAGTAACATAAATCTACTGGTTCCCTGCTGGCAAGGATGACTATGGCGTTTTTTATTCCTTTTATTCCAGTTTGTTTTAATCAAATAATGAGAACACCCTAGGGGAAAATCTCATTATCATATTCAAAATACATTAAGAGCTTTCTGGTCATACTTAGCAGACTTATATTTATCCAATATTTCTCAAATTTGATTCTGTTATGTTTCCCAAAGCATGAAGAAAACTCTCAAACCACATCATTTTCAAACACAGCACAGGACAATAAAAAATGCTGTCACCTAATCCTGTAGGGCCTGCGGTATTTTCTGTGATAGCTGAATCAATCTGAATCCCTCCTTTTATCTGCAGTTTTTAAAAATGTCAGTGTGAAGCATCAGCAGTTGAAATCTCAGAATACCAAGCCAGTCCTCCACTGTGACTGCCACAAATCTTTTGCCTGCAGGATGAGGCTCCATCACTGACGTAGTTACTATTTTTTTTCCCCCTTAAATCTGGAAAGTTCCCCACCTCCCCCATTCTTTGACAAAAGTTTCCACCTGAATGATTTCTAGTCTGAGGGTCATACATATATTTTTCTTTTCCTAAAGCAGGATTTACTTTTCTTTTCCTCCTTGCTCTTTCTCCAAATTTCTGCATGCTGCCTTTTTGTCACATTTTGGGAAAAATTCTGACAATAAAGGAATTTGCAAAGCCTTTGCATTTTCACTATTTCCCCTACCCTGTTCCAGTTTACTTTATAATGAAAGTAAAACCCATTATTAGGGGGGTTTTACTGGCAATCAAGTAAAGACCAGGCAGATTTTCTTTTTCTTTGTTATATAAGGATCTTAAATGTTTAATGAATATTTAAGTAAACAAATTTCAACAACATTCTTTATTTTAGAAATCATGCCTTAATGAAAATGCAAACACTTATTAATTACTATTGCAAACATTAATATTTCAAAATGCCCTTTAGGTCAAGAAACCTTTAGGAAACAATGATTTATACTGATTTCAATTCAAAGCATCCTTTAGTAAATTTGTACATCTCCACTCCTTCTAAATGCAGTCCCTTTACAACTCTCCTTCCTCTCTCTGCTCCTGCCCCGCCCCCTCCCCCCAATCGCAGGCAATTAAAAGCTTTATTATTGTTTAAGCTTGTCTCTTAGGCTGGGGCGTTCGCACCAATTTCTCTCTCCCTCCTTCTCCTCTCCTCCCTCCTTCGTCTCTTCTCCCTCCCCACCCCCCCTCTCTTTCTCCCTCCTCCCCATCCCCACCCCCACCCTACTCTCGGTTGCAGGGGAGGGGTGTGGTGGTTTGTAGGTTGTTTTTCTGGACCCAGCTCTAAATGGTTTCTTCTAAACCAAACAAGGATTTTCCATCGCCCAAAAGAGGCCATCAAGTTTTAAGATTGCGAGGCACGACTTCTAATCGCATCCTCGGCGGAAAAGTACAAACAGTTCCTCAGACTAGGTCCCCCACCTCCCACGCGCTTCCCAGCTCGCCCTCCCCGCGGAGAGCCCCGCGACAGCCTCCCCAACACCTGTGAATCATCCGAGAGAGGCTGCCACCGCGGAACTATTTGCATACCACCGCCACCACCGTCACCCCCCCTCCCTGGGCACCTAATGCACACCAAGGGAAGACAGGGTTTTTAAATTATTATTTTTAATCTCTCATATGACCATCGCAAGTCGCCTTTTTCGCTCATGCCGGATCTGAGTATCAGAGGATCCCTAGGACAGCCTCACTGATACCCAGGGTTTGCGAACTGAAGGAACCACCAAAATTTTGTCGCATTCTGGCCATCCTTGAACTCAAGGCCCTCCAACTTCTCTACGGATGTCTGGTCCTATAAGGCATGTACGTGACTCTGTGGACACTTCCTAAGAAATCCAACACAAACCCTCAGGCTCCCACTGCAAATCTGACCAAAAACAGCATCATCTATTTTGCCCTTGGCAAACTAATTCCAACTCCAAGTCCTGAGTCCTAGCAAACCCACGCTAGTTGAATTAACTACCCTTCCCTCCCCCTTTTCCCAACTCAGTTGACATACTTCAGTGATAACTGCTCTGACGTACTTTAAAATAAAGTATGCGAGTCTCTCTCCCCTACTGACTATATTACTGCAAACTCCAAGCCCTCGATGCTGCTTTCATAAAATACAGAAATCACTCATAAAAGTAGCAACCCACGTAGCCTGGCCATATATGGAGCTGGTGAAGGATGACAGGAATACCCCTTTGGACCCTTTTCTTTGGAGAAAACAATTCTTAGTTGAAATCTGTCCCCACCCCTCCCACCTTTCGCTCCCCCTCGGCTTTCCTCTCCCCTTCTGTGACTCAGTCAGCTGGAGGATGGATGGATGGATGGATGGATGGATGGATGGATGGATGGATGGATAGATGGATAGATAGATAGATGTATATGTGTATGTGTATATATATATACACATACATACACACATACACATATATATACACACGTATACATATATATAAATATATATTTATTTACACTTACATACATATGCATATATAGATATACATACATGCATATATACACATGTAGACACACATACATATATATACACATACACAAACAAAACAAAGGCCATCAGGAAAACTGTCGCAAGATAAATGTGTTGCCCAAGAACGAGTGTTAAAATGGAGTCATAGGAATCGCCTTACTCGGGTGTTTATAAAGGACTAAAATACAGAGGTTTGCAGTAAAGCGCACAGGGAGCTGAGTCAAGCGCTCCGCACCTCCCGGCTCCTCCCCTCCCACCCCCGGACAGCATCCTCCCTCGGCCCTCCCCCCAGCACACTTCCTCCCCGCCCCTTGAGGAGACGGCTATTAAAAGCTGCTGACGTCAAAAGGGACGGCCATCTTTGATGAGGGCAGAGCTCACGTTGCATTGAAGACGAAACCTCGGGGAGGTCAGGCGCTGTCTCTCCTTCCCTCCCTGCTCGGTGGCTCCTCCACACTTGCAACCTGCAGGGACTCGGCTAACACCACCCTCTGAAGAAGCAAAGGTAAGGAGCCCCCTCCCCATCATGGTTCTGGTTCTGGATGGCTGCATACCCAGAAGGGACCACAACTGGGCAGACGAAGTGAGCTTGGGCAAATAACAAGTATTTGTGCACTTAGGGTGCGGTATTCCGTGTGTGCACGTCTGGCTAGACTCTCGCCTGGGGCTTTATAAAAGTATTTTCGAGGTGAGCTGCTTGGGGTAGAGATGAATGGGGACACTGCGGATGGAGCGATAGGAAGGAAGAGCAAGGATACGTGCGGAATAATAACTTACTCTTTTGAAGCAGTAGTGGGACCCCCCTCTCTTCCATCTTGCGATGCAGTTTTCAGAGATGTTTAGGTTGTTAGGGTTATTGTTGTTGTTGTTGTTTTCTGTAGACCCCCAAACAAGACAAAACAAAAAAGCCATCCTGTCGTTCTACCCCTATTATTATGACTGTTGTCGTTAGGGCGCTATTATCCAAGGGAGAATTAAGGAGCCAGCAGGGTGTGGGCTCTGGGGAGGCGAAAGCAGAAGGGGGGAGTTCCCGCCCCGGGCAAGATGAGATGCGGCAGCGACAGCAGCCTCCATGCCCCATGGACTTGATTTATGCCGCCTGCTCCACGTCAACTGCAGGCTGGCGGGAGGCGGGCAGGTCGTGCTGGGTGGGAGGGCTTTGCGGAGGGCTGGCGCGGGTGGGCTCGCCTGGAGGACTGCGGAGGCATGCACTCAGCACCCTGGACAGCACAGCAATACCCAGGGCTCGCGCTGGCGTTCGCGACCTTTCAGCACCGCGGACAGCGGTCCTGCTGCCGCACGGCATCTACCTGCAGCAGAGACGCGGGGCCAGCATTAGACTTGCCAGGGCTGGAGGCCAAAGTGTCTTTCTGAGACCTCGGTCTTACAGAGACTTTTAATAGAGCAAGCATACTAGGTTAAAAGAATAAATAAATAAATCCTGTCCGCTGGGACTTCTTTACAGACTGCTGTCCTCACCTCTTGCATGACTTCAAAAAATAAGTCTACTTGTAGAAATCTTCTGTGTTGCTCTCCACTCCTTCTTTTAAGTGGCAAATGAACACATCTTTTAAAATGCATTTATCCTGCAGTAATGATATAAAGGTTTTTGTTTTTTCACACAAGGTAGATCTGTCTATAGATCTTGAGTGGGCAAGAAATAGGTATATATGAAGATGCCAACACTATCTGTTTATAGGAGTGATATATCTCTGTACATATTTCCATTTAATTAAAATGAAGGATTAGCTGAACTAAGCAGAATCAACTTTAATAATGAATCCTGTTTCCTCTTCTTTCGCCCTTTACTCTTATAATTAGGCAGGAACACAAGCACTCAGCCTCAAAAATACATCTCTGAGGAATATTGCAGGTCCTTTAGTGTATATATTTAACTTCTTTGGTTATGGTTTCAAAGCTAGTGGAAGTATTTCTTACCAACATTGCTTATAGCAGGCTGATAGCTTTTGCTTTTGACAACATTAAGACTAGTCTTCCTCTGGAGAATCCAACTGTGTCCTTCAGGGTAATGCAGGTGAAAACCATGGTGTTAGGTTGACACTGATTCTGACCTAAAGATCTACTGCAATTTCTATTATAGCACTGCGGGATTTTGCTGAGGCGGTGATAAGTACTTTAACCATTTTCCACTCCGAGACTACAAGCTTCAGTGAGCAAAAATCATCATAGGGATTTAAATGTCAGTTTGATAGAGACTCAAAAATTGTCACTAAATGACCAGGATCAAAATTGTACTATTTGAGTAGTTAGTAAAGAAGAGTAACAGCATCATATGTAAGAATATATACAATGTTTTAAAGAAATGCTATTGTAATTCCCTTAAAAAACCCAAAATAAGATCTTAAATTGTGTTTAGTCGTAACTCCAATCATCTGTATCCTGAAGATACTAAAATTCCCTGTCCACATACAGGTGATTTCATTTCCAGCTGTTTGTTTATTTCGTAGTGTTTTTCCTTGTAATGGATAGTCATGTGTTTCCCTATATGTATATGTTTATCTATTATTGTTCATGGATGTAAAATTATTTGGGTGGAAATTCATTCAAGAATGTGTAACTGCATGGAAGAAGTTTATAACTCTGAAACCTTCAGACAAAATAAACAACTGTGTTTTAGTGGTGGAAGAAGGGGAGGAAATATGAGCAGGAGTCTTTAAAAATGCTTTAACTTCATGCTGCATGTTCAGACAGCTCTCTGCATTGTTGCGTCAAATGAAAAGCCTAATGCTGCCAGAATTATGTGCTTGGACATTAGTAATTACTGCTGGGTTTGTTTTCTAGTGGAAGACTAGAGGGGGAGGGAGGTAGAGGACTGCAGTGAAGCTGGCAAAGGGCACAGAGCTGGAAGGAAGAGGCAATGTGCACAAATATAGAACTAATTCTAGAATAGCTTGCTGAGAAATTAAAGATAAACATAATCGGAGCATGAATTTAACATTTATGTCATTGACAAGCGTCAGAGGAAATAAATCAGGAGATTTTCCATTTTAAGTTTGAATCTTAAAAATCCAGGGCAATGCGGTAAAAGAGACAGAAGCAGACAGACGTAAGGATGAGCCAGGATACGTTCACGCAAACCCTCTGATGGTACCTGCTTATTTGTTCATTGGCATTTTCTGCATTATAATCGTGGTATTTAGATTATAAAACAATTTACAATCTTTGTAATCCCACAAGAATTCAGAATTTTATTTTTTTACTTTGTTAAACATGCACAAGTACAATATAAAGCACCCTTTAGTTACCTTGTCAAAAGATATTCCTAATCTCTAACTATTAACCCCAGGGCAAGGGTTATCAACTGAAAGAGTGACATTTCTTCCAGTGACACCTAAGAGCTGCGTAGCAACTGGCCTTCAGAACATGTAGGTTTTGACTATTAGTGGAAATGACAAAAATAATTTTAGATGTTGAGAGAGGAAACATGGAGAAAAAGATAAATAATTCTGCTTCATAGATGATGCTCTATGAATAAACAACATTTCTTACACTATGGGGCCACTTTACAATTCTAAAAAGGTAGGAAAATTCATGTTTTCAACCTTAGCGCTGGGTACATTTCTGCAGTGTCATCCCTTGTCATCAGGGACCAACCTGATACGAAGATATTGATCAATCAGTAAGCACTAGATACATAAATGAATCACACAAAGGGTATAAAATGTCATTGTCAGCTGATCTTTGACCTCAATTAAATTTAGGATCTAGCAATCTTACTAGAAACAACAATAAACCTGAATAAATAATACCAGAATAAAAATGAAATAAAGCAATAGAATAAAATTATGAGGGTATATGTATTAATTTTCAAGTGAATGTGATCAATAATAAGGAATATGATTTCAGAAGAGGGTAATATCAAAGTTAACTTGAATGATTTGAGAGAAGAGGTAGGACTTACGCTGTCCTTTGAAGGCTGGTGAGAGATTGGGAAGGTCTGCTAAGTAAAAGTTACAGTAAATATAAGTAGGATTTTAATTTAGGCAAGCCCAAGCCATCTGTGGTCAGCAAACCCTGAGAATGATGATATGTGGGAAGCTCCCTAGAATGGAGAGTTGGAGCTGTTTATAGCGGGCTTTGAATACCAACCTGAGAATTTGATGCTTTATCATCTAAAGTTGATTTATGAGCAGAAACTGATATAAGAAACAGGTCCTCTTTAATACCCAGGAATTGCTTTGGTTAGAGTTTATTTAATCTGTACTCTTTCAGAAATAGGAGGGAATCAAATAATATCATAAAGAGTTATTCACTATTTTTAAAATCAGTCTTCATTTAAGCATCATTTATGATCACTTTGCAGGAAACACCTGCATAAACATATAAGCCCTGTCCAGAAACTAATTGTTAAGTTTCAGTTTTTCATTATTGATTAGAGCAAATTATTTGACATGGGAGATTAAAAAGCAGTTCAGGAATCTGAGGATGAGAGGCCCCGGAAGCACACTTAAATAATAAACATGCTGCAGAATTCTCTCTTTCACCCTCTGAGTATTCTGCATTGTCAAATACACTGACTGGATAGGTGAAAAAAGATGTCAATTCTTCCAGGCACGTTTCAGGCTGCATTACAAGTAGAACCAGCCCCAAGGAATTAAAAATGGTGATGAGGGAGGGGGATTCTATGGCAACATTTTCTAAAGCTGGGGTGAGGTGAGGTGGGCAGCATATCAACTTTCTTTCCCTACTGACCTTGCCAACTGTTACTAGTTACCCTCATTACAGGGCTAGTTTGAAGACAGAACTATACACATTTTCTTTTTAACCTGTGGTTAGTACTCTCACAGGAAATCTTAAAGTTTCCAAATGCTGATAATACTGCTGAACTGAAATAGCCAATGGCTTCATGTGGAGGAAGAAATGGCAGTTGCAGACATAGATTGTTGCTATTTGATTCTGACTGTGTAGTATCAAGAGACTATCCTCTTCACTAAAACATTAGCAGAGGAGACATGGTAGGAATATATTTGGATTTCCAAGCTGGCCCCCTAGAAGAACTTTGGTAATAATGACATTTGATGTATTAGGAGGAGGTCAGGCTAGTGATTATTAAACTGAGTCCAGAGGGCCTTTCTCAGATAGGAGGAAAGGAGGAGATAAGGCATAGCATCAAGGAGTCAGGACCTAATGAATGGAGAACTATTTTAGTGTGAATTGGTCTTACAGAGGAAGAGAAATTTCCAGAGAATCCTGACAGCACATGAAAATGTCATATTTGCTATTGTTGCCATAACAATAATATCTGCTTTTTCTACATAATTTTCTTTACAGAAATCTCTAACACTCTGCCCAATATAAAAGTCCAGGCAGTTTCTGATCTCTAAATGAATGATGCAAATCACAGTCATATGTGTTCAGGTATAACATTAGATAACATTGAATAAGCTATAAATCCAATTTAGAAGGACAGAGATACCCAAAGCAGTGATTAATTAGAACAGGGCTGTGGGGCAAAAGTAAGAGTCACCCATTCCAAAAGCTTTTACCTATACTAGCTCACTGAATGCTTATAGGCAGGGTACTATTATTATTTCCATTTTACAGACGAGGTACTGAGGTCAAGATAAGACAAGCTAAGTAACTTTTCACAGAGCAGAAGCAGGACTTAACTGTAATCAGTTTGACTCCAGAGACTAAGCTAGTAACTATATACAATGCTACTTTTACATCATCCACATTTTTCCTATTGGCCAATGAGGCACAGAGAATGTACACAATTTTTTACAACAATTTTCCTCCTCATTTGGGCAGCATGGCATGATGGGAAGGCTGCTGGTTGGAAGCCAGGAGCCCCAGTGCTATCCCTGAAGCAAATGCTCATAATTTCCTGTTTTGGAATCCCAGTCTTTAAATAAGTCACTTAAGCACTGTTAAACTCAGTTCCTTCATTTGCAGGATAACAGAAGTGGGCTAATGTTGATCAATATTCCTACCATTCAGAAGCAGATGAAATCAGTGCTAAAAACCCCCTAGTAATGTGTCTGGAACTAGTAGCCCGTGGTCTCAGCTAATAATACTTCAGTTACCAAACCCGCCCTCCCCCATCATAAGATTAATGCATCACTTGCCTCCTTCATCCTCATTTTTTTTTGGGGGAGGGGGGCAAAATTGCCTTGACATCATCATTCTGAAGCCCTTCCGGACAGACAAGAAATCCTGGCTGTTTCCTCAAAGCCCTATTCTGAGTCATCACTGCTTGGGTATCTCCTGTCCTTCTTAATCAGATTTGTAGCTGCCTGGCATATACTATTTCCTACAACCTGCCTAAACTTTTTAGAATTATTTTTTCAGCCAAACTTATTGTTTTTAAATTTTCTTTCTAGATTTTTTTTTCTTTTGGTCTGACTTAAAGCAATTTAATGGCTGCCATTTCCTTACTCCTCCCTCTTCCACTGCCACTTAGAAACAAAAACAAAAACAGAAGCTTATATAGAATTTGTGAGCCGTTAAGTACTTACGGTGACATTCCTGTATCAGAATCAAACAGAATCACATGACATTAATAGCCAGCTCAGACTAATCACATAGGGCTGGGGGTTTATTCAGTGGTAAAGGGCTTGTCTAGAATTTTCAAGGCCCTGGGTTTGAACCCCAGCACTAGGAGGAAAAAAAATCACAAGTCCCAGAAATGAGACGTCCTCCTTGTTGTTATAATCTACTGCAGATTTCAACATCCTTTCACCAAATTACAGTGTTATATATCACAGGAGATCTTAACTGATTTGTTTTTATTGCGGATTCCCAAATGTTAACCTTAGCAGTGATTAGCAGATGGGTAAGAACAAATCTATATCCCCAAAAAGAGATGGGGGGAAAATCCTTTTAAAAGGATTAGTATTTCCTTTTAAATGCTTAACAATTATTCTAGAGAAACTCAGTCAAAGTGAATTATGCCTGCTGTGGCTTGATGCTGAATGACAGTTGTACTAGGTTTATGGCTTGCTCTATGATTGCAGAAAAATGTATTTGATCTTCTTTATTGTTGTTGTGGTTGACTTATTTGGTTCATATTACCCAAAGATGTCTAACTCTCCTATCTTGAGACCATTTGCTCTAAGTGCTGATTCACCATGTCTTATCTTCCAAACTGGTCCATTTTTATATTTAAAAGGCAAGGTCATTTTCCTCCAAAATGGCCATTTAGTCTAAGCTTTGCCATCACTTCCTTATTCAAATGATACTAGTTACAGATATTTTGAACTTGGGCAATGACTTTCAATGCCTGAAGACTTGAATCAGTGGTTTTTGTCCTTTCCTAATAACAGCATGGAAGAAAATAAGAAAATGAAAGCCTCTTAGGTGCCCCCCTGAGGCCAGAATTCAGCCTTGCACTCCTGCCTCATTCCTGTTATGGAGAATTCCGGACTGAGTTCCTAGCTGTGCAACATCTCAGGTCAATTTGTTGATCTCCTTTATTTATACTCATCTTTTGCACATTCTCAAAAACTCATGACTGGAAAATTGAAAAACAGTGAATTTTTAAAATATCCTTAGTCAAGAATGGGTGATGGTTAGCAATAGAAAAATTGCACTGTGACTTCCTCATTGATAAACAGAAAATGGAGGGAAATAAATGCTGGAAAGTCTGCTGGAAAGAACATTGGCGAACTATTTCCATTTGCAGTAGTTCCATTGAATGAATTTTTTTATTTTAATGGAAAGTCCATTATAACTTCACTTCACTAGGAAATTGCACTAGAAATCAAAATAGCATTCCTGATTTATGCTCAAAAAAATTGCTGAATGTAACCATTTTTTTTTCAATTTCAAGATGACTTTCTGTGTGTGCCTCAGACATAATCATCTATTATGGCACTTTTAATTCATTTATTTAACAAGTATTTATTGAGCCTCTGCCATGTACCAGGAAACACTATACTAGTTCCAAAAATACAACAGTAAATAAAATGTGCATGTTTCTGCCTTCAGTGTATTAGACTAAGAATACCCTTTTGGGATATTATTGTTTTAGATATGTTTCAAATAGGATCACTTTTAGAATACAAGACATTGACTCAACTTAGAAAAGGACTCTCTGTCAAATATATGCAATTGATTGATGGTTTCTCCTAAGTGTCTGTACATATAGAAAGATTATTACATTATGAATGAATATATATCAAGAATCAGCCTTAGCCACTGAGGAAACAAGACAATGTCTAAACATGTGTGGGTGTAAATTTGTCCTTATTTATATGGCAAACAACTAGGATGGAAATATCGCTTAAATATGTGCCTATATTCCAGTATCCTAGTCTCCTGGGACATTTCCCTAGATGGACCATTTCCTACCATTCAAGGGGAGAAGTCAAGCTTTCAAAAACATGGTATCTCCTAGACCAGAATACCTATTCCCAACTCTAAAAGTCATGGAGCAATGCAAGAACAGAGTGACCAAAAGAGAAAATGCAGTGTCCATTGGTACCTCTCAAGTCAATCTACTTTGCTCTTCTGAAAATCCCCTTTATTCAATATGGTTCAGTGATTCAGAATCAAGCAGATACATGTCTTAGTCCCCCAAGCCCTAAGTTTAAAAATTTACCTCTTCTTATCAATTAGCAATGTTCCTATCTCCTTTTAAGACATATCACATTGCTTTGTAATTACCTACTGATAACATTTCCCTTCCTTAGTTGACTGTGGAAGTTCTTGAGAGCAAAGACAATATCTTAGCCATCTTTGAATCCTCAATATCTATAATAGTGCCTGTCACACATCAGGTATGTGGGAAATGAATGTGTGACTGGGGAGACTAGCTACCCCTTTGCAGAGAAAAGAATTCTACTGCTGTAAGTAATTTTACATTTTATTGATGAAATTTTTTGATCAGAACAATACAGTAATTTTGTGTAGCCCTGAAAGTAGATTCACCCTAAATGTTGGAATAAAATTATGTCTAATAAGGTACTTTGGTTCACTCACCAAAATAATTTATTCTCACCTGCTGTTTTATCGCCTATGGGTCAGGGATTAAAATGCTAATGAAAATCAGAGAATTCTCAAGAAAAGCATTGCTAAAAGCAAGGTTTATATTCAGAGATTAAAAGTCATTGCCTAAGAGTGATTTAAGTCAGTTTCACATATAAAGCCAAGCTGTTTATTATACATTAAATATACAGTTAAAATTATTTGTTATTCATTAGGGTCAAAGGGTGTTTTTTTATGCCACTGCCCACACATCCATTTTGACATATTACCACCAGGGACATTAGATTTGAGACTTGGCAAACTGTTATCTTCAGTGTCACATATTTGCTGCTGCTCTGTTAGAATTGGCATGGTGTACACAAGCTCCACATGTTGATTTGACTTCCTGGAAGGTGTCCTCTAACATTTCCTTTTAAACAGCCAGCATCTTCTTACTCAGGAGCAAAAAATAACCTTGGCATGATGTGGTTAATCAGCTCCATTTATCTTCAGGAAAAAGACATCACCAACTGAGTGTTGTCCCCTATTCTTTCTCATGAAATAAGTCTGCACCCAGTTATTCTGGGCCCTACTTTCAGCAGACTGAAAAGAAGATACCACTTATTGATAGCAGAGAAAAAAACACATGACTGGTTGAATGCCTACACTGTGCCACCTTATATCCTCGACATATGTTATCTCATGTAATTTCTATGGCAGCCTTTAAGAGTTTGGAACTCCTGTCCTTCCAACTGCAAAATTCATGTCCCCTCACCCCCCCACACACACACATTTCATGATGAGTGTTCCCATGAGTCACAGGAAATCCATTGAGATTCTCTAATAGAAAGTATGCTCCTAGTGTGTAGAACATGAGTCAGAAAGGAGCCCAGTCTTCTGGGCTAATGTTGGGTGACATAGGGTGGTATAAATGTCCAGGTGTGTTCCTTGAGCACTGAACTGGGTTAGATGACTGCATACCAGCTCTACTACTTTGGTTGTATGACTCTGAACAACTTACCTAATTTAAACTAAGTCTCAATTTGTACGTCTCTCAAAGGAAAGGAAGCAATGGCTACCATGCATGTGTCCAGTGGTTGTCATGAGTCCTAAGGGAGTTAAAGCTTGTGACGTGCTGTTACTTCCACCATTCTAAAAGAAAGAAAGAAACAGTTGTTACATTCCATTATTCACCATTTGCCATGCCAGATTTCCAATTGCAGGTTATATGAAGGCCGTATGCTTCTTTTCCCCTTTATTATGTTGTTTGCTTAGAGAAACAACAGATCTTGGTATCACATTATTTTTATCTTGAACAGCATGCATGAGGGAAAATATGTCAGCAGTATTTGATTTTTCTATTTGGGGGATAATTTTAAAATCCGTTGATTAGCATCTCTGCTTCTTTATCATAATTCTCAGAATAAAGTTTGGATACCTAAAGAGGCTCAGTTGTCATTTACTAAAGACTGGTCCCATCTTGCTTAATACATTGGATCCATAAAGGTCCTTGAGGAGTTAAAAGAGATAATATGAAAAATTCCTTGTTATTCTTTAGTTTATGAAAAAGAAATTTGCTGCAAGCTATTTAGTGAACCATTACTGAAACCACATCTGTTGGCTTCATTTTGAATTCAGCTTTGTGTTAAGGTTTTTTGTTGCAGAGCTAGAGGAGGGAGGTTGGGTTCCTTATCAAATATTGTGTGTGCATGTGGTTTTGTATGTGCACACAATACATAGCAGAGAGGTGCAAATCCAGATGCTTTCTTGAGCCAGGCTTTATACAAGATTCCTACATGCATTCCTTAATTATCAAAACTTAATATAAAATATACATAGGCAAGTTATATGAACTGCAAAATGTATGTTCCAAAATTGCATTCATGGATTTATTCTCCTTCAAAGTTTGAAAAATTTCCTAAATAATCCTTCTATGCAGCAATAACCTCAAATTCTCTCAGGAGAATTCCTGAAAATGTAGGACTACAAGACAAAAGAGCCTGCTGGAAAAAGGTTTTGCAACTCATGCTATCTTTTGAGCATCTACTACATTCTAATTATTATATTCCTGTCTATTGCAGTTAGTTTTATATTTAATTTCTACAGCAACTTCCTCAGTGGTGGGTGTTATTTTCCAACACTTGACTCCAAGAGGATCATGTTTGGTCAAGATCTTGTCAAAGATTCTAAGGTGATAAATGCCAACTCTCTCTGCATGAACCAAATGATACATAGACAAAAATTAGTGACTAACAGATCAGCCATTTTGTTAAAGCTTGATCTGGGGAGGGAGGTTACAGCCAGCCTTCAGAATGAGACTATCAGATGTCCTTACTCCTTTCTAGTCACCTAATCCTACTCCATGGCTAGACATTGGGAACCACAAGGAGAAAGAGCTGAGAAAATATATGCAGTCAGGACAGCTAGAAAACCATAGGCCCTGTCCTCCCAAGGGACAGAACCTGCTTCATCAGGTTTACTGTTTGGAGAAGCAGAAAAATGCAAGCTTATTGTGGGCATGCAGGTCTTAGAGGAAAAAAAAAAAAAACAAAAACAAGAGGGAGATTGAATTATGCTTGTTTGTTGCCTATTTCCCATCTCAGAGAGTCCTTAAGTTGGAGGTAGGAGGAACAAATAAAGGAAGGTGTAGAGGGGATGGTGAAAACCATCTTTCCCATACTGGTCCTCTCCAAGAGTGAGGTTCCCATTCTATGGAGAAATTGATACGAGAACTGATGAGTCTTTAAGAGAGGAGGAAATGGTTCCTGCTTCTCCTATCCAGCAAATAAGGGGGAGAACTTGAGTTGGAATTTAAGATCCCAAGTTTAATACCATTGACCTTCCATAATAAGAGATTCATTACTGTAGGGCAAAATTTGTCAAACTGTTCTTTGAATCCACAGTATCAACATCATCTAGGAGTTGTTAGAAATGCATTTCTCAGGCCCCACCCCAGACCTACTAAGTCTGAACTTAGTTGAGGGTTGAAGATGGTAACCTCTGTTTAATCACCTCCAGGGGAAGCTGAATTGTGGTCAAGTTTGAGAACCACTGACCTAGATATATTAGTGATTCTTCAAATGTTCACATCTGTCTCAAATGGTATCTGTTATTTTTTTACTTACAAAAGCTGTTTTGGGGAGATTGGAGAGAGAATAGCTGTCCAATTCTTCCATTGCCTAGAAGTCTACTTTCTGGCTTAGTAATAAAAGATGCTGTTGTGCATCAGAGTGGGTTTGGAGGATAAGGAAAGGGAGCATCCAGAGTGAGGACAAGGGTCCGAGGTGGATGGGGTCAACGGGCTTTTTTGCTCTGCTTTGTTTCCTACAATATCAGCTCAATCTCTACTTCCCAGAATCTTTTCCTCAAAGTTTATCAAAACTTAAAATCTCACCAAAGGATAGTCTCTTTTCTCCTGAAGTCTCTGCCTACAGCCTCTGAAGGACTCTAGAAAAGAAAAGGAGCCCACAGTACAGAGGATAAAGCAGTTTCTATCGCTGCTCCACTGGCCTCAGAATATGTACAAGGCATAACCTGGTCATTTCTGCTTAACCCCTGAAAATTCCTGTTTTCTGCCCTGGATCAGAGCACCAGCAGTCCTTGGGGAAAGAATTCTGATGCCTCACATTTCCCTTCTGCCCTCCTCTTACTTAGAGACATAGCTTTGGGGAATTGGCAGAAACCATAGAACTGCATTTTTAAGAAATGAGAAATGATGAGTCCCAGACTTAAATCTGAAGGTCACAGGGTAAGCACTGCAGCCAGGTCTCCTGCTTATACTGCAGTCTCCCACCCCATGGCCTTGCACCACTTCTACCACTTTGTATCACCTTGCCACTTCTTCTACCATCTTGTCCAAGTTTTCTGTCTTGGGCAGATCTTCTCCAATTGGTACATCTCTCTCAGTTTATTGTTACCTTAGGAGGTCTTTGGCTTCAAGTGGTAACCCAACCTCTACAAATTAGGGCAGAAACTCTGCTATGATTCTGCATTGCCAAATAAAGCTTCCTGAAAATGCTAGCTGTATTACTTATGCTGATTTTGGTATTACATATGGAAAAAGGCCAAAATAAGTGAATTTGGTTAAAATGGAGGTTTATTGGCTTAAGGAATCTAAGTAAACATTGAATAGTTAAGCCATGAGAAGTACAGAGAGTTAGCTGGAATTCAGCAACAAGTCAAACCTAGCATTCAAACACTACCAACGTGTTTCCCCTTTGTGTGTGTGTGTGTGTGTATGTGTGTTTCACTTCTTCCCTCCACACACCACAAACACAGGCACTACATTTGTACTTTCTGTACATCCACTACAGAAAAGGAACTGCACTTGTTGCTTATACCCTATGTTCAAAAACCTCAAGAAATATCTGTGATTGGAACAGCCTGAACAAGGTACCCAATCAATTGTAGGGGTGGAGTGTCATGGAAGAGTATTATTTATATGCTGGAATCACACAATTCAACTGAAGGAAGGACTAGTTTCAAAGCAGACTCAATAAGCCATCTTCCTTTTCTCTAAAAGCTTGAGTTGAACAATAAGCTGCAGGCAAAAATCCCTGCTGTTTTGGAATAACCTACCCTACCATGAAGAACATTAAGGGAACCCAATAGAAATGAGTAAAAATACTTCTTTTACGTATCTCTGGGCTCATTCTTTCCTGGTTATATAGAATGTTCTTGTTTTTTGTTTTGTTTTGTGTTTTTGTTTTGTTTGTTTTTTTGTACTGAGGATTGAACTCAGGGGTACTTAACCAGTAAGCTACATCTCCAGCCCTATTTTGTGTTTTTATTTAGAGACAGGGTCTCACTGAGTTGCTTAGCGCCTCACCGCTAAGGCTGGCTTTGCTGAGGCTGGCTTTGAACTCACGATTCTCCTGTCTCAGCCTCCCAAAGTGCTGGGATTACAGGTATGTGCCACCATGCCCAGCTTAGAATATTCTTTTCATATGACGATTCTTTCACCGAATATTTATTGTGCCCCTACTGCATACCAGACACTGCTCTAAGCAATGAGAGTAAACGGAGAACCAAGCAAATAAAGTTCTTGTATTATTATTATTATTATTATTATTATTATTATTTACTGAAGATTGAACCCAGGGCATTGCACAAGCCAGGCAAGCATGCCACCAACTGAGCTACATCCCCAGCACAAAGTTCCTGCCCTTATAAAACTTCCTTTTTAGTGGAGAATGACAGATAATGCCATAAACAAAATAATATAGGGTAGAGAATAGAGTGGTAATATCAGGGGTAGAATTTGAAAGAATCATGATGGAAAGATAAACATCTCTGAGAGGTGGCATTAACAGAGACCAAGTCATCTGAGCAATCAGTGATTTTTATTCCCCCCTCATTTTACACCTTCTGCAGAATGCTAGCACTTGACTCTATTATTTAACAGCAATCAAAACAAACTAGGCCTTGGTCTGAATAATAGATGTGCTTTTCCATCATTTTCTCACTTTTCTCCCAGATTTCAAGACCAAGGGAACCTATTGCTTCAGGTACTGTGAAAGAAAGTAACATCATGAAATCCAGACAGCCCACAGTAGCAGAAAGGAGAGATAACTCTGATTCTCTTATCAAAGTCTTTTCTCCTTGTTATTGTGCTTCTTAGCATGACTATGCTGTGTGCACAGAAGTACAGTTGAGCTGGGACTGCTATGACCTCTGTAGGCTGAAAGACTCAAAGATTAAAGCCAAACCAAGGAATTTGTCATGGAATGTTAAGCCAGGTGATATATTTCCTGTTAAACCTAAGATTCACATTCATAGCTCCCTCTATAGCTAGTTAGGCTATGTCCCATTTGAGCTTTAGGAGGAAATACATGGCCCAGTGGGAAAAGATATGAGTGTGAACTCTTGCCTCCACCACCATAATATTTAACCCTGTCACAAATGTCCTTGGACATAATGTGGAGAGAGAAAGAACTCCCTGACTCTCCTTTCACTGACTAGAACTCATTTTTGCAGCCATTACCACAAAGGCCCAATGTATAGCTGTGTCATCTCTGGCCCAATGAGAAAGTAAATGCTAAGGGTTGGCACCTAATTGGATGATGGGATACAGGAAGGCACACATACTGTAGAAGGGGAGAACCGGGCCCCCAGATGCTGTTTGACTATAAGATCTTGCCTCTGTACCAGCAAATTCAGATTCAAGTTCATGTTCTCTCTCATTTGCCTTGCTCTAGTTCCTTCTTGCTCTGGTATTTCAGCAATCTAGTTTTTATTTCTTTTAATTGTTTTATTTATTTGAGCTTGTTTGCAACTTTATTTTCCTGAGTAAAGCTGGTTATGTATTATTAAATTGGAAATAAGTCCTCCATACCAGGGCTTGAAACTCCCATGGTTGGCTGTGTTATCGGCTTTTTCTTCCCAATTCTACTAAAAACTCTAGGCCGGTAAATCAGAGTTGGCCTCTTGGGGAAGTGAGCAAGATCCCCTTAAACACTATTGTGCCTCTTGGATTTTACAGGCTGGTGACTTTAAAGAATCACGTCCTATATAAGCAGACTAAAGTTTTATCTGGTCACTTAACAAACAATTGCCTTTGTTCACCTTGCATCTACTTAGTAACACTTGTTCCTTTTTCCAAATTGATTCCCCACTATGATCTAACTTTTTAACTACATGACAGCTCTATAAAGGGAGTGATAAAGAAACCATTGCCACTTTGCAGTTTTAAAAATTAGGGCATAAGATATTTGACTGCTCTGGAAAATATCACCCACTTATTCAATGGCAGGGATGAAGGTTGAACAGATGTCCAGTTCCCCCATCTTACTCTTAATCCATAAATAGAAAATAATTGATTGGTAGATTTAATAGTATCTGAAAACCTACTTTATTTGAACAATATTGGTTTTGCATGCAGTATCTTTAATCATAATGGGTTAAGGCTGAGTATTTCCTCTCTGATTTGCCACAGAGCCTAACATCACTTATGTTATATATCTGGTCTAGGCCACACATTTTTATTACATTTTCAGCCCTGAGGACATTTGAGTTTGCTTCCATTGCTACAAAAGTTATGAAATTCTTGGTGGTTCTTTGATGTGCCAGAATCAGAAATGACTGGAAGTTTTCTTGGTAGTTATACCACAAACTCTTCCTGTGAGTGACTTTAGATGTTATGTAAATATTTCAAGGAACAAGGCTTGGCAAGTAAGCTGCACCAAACAGACACAAAATTTTTTGATCTGAATAGAGCTCAAGGAGTCTTAGTTGTTTTTGTTTGTTTGTTTTGCTTTGTTTTACCCATATTCCCCACTGGAAATGTAGTAAGTTTATGGATCCATTTTCAGTGTGATACATTTTAATGTATAAAATTAAATACATCTGGCTACATAGGAAACCAACTATATTGAAGTAAAGTTATCAAAATTTTTTTTACAAAACCAAATTTGTGATATAGTAATATGTGTCTTCTTTAAATTAAAGCCCAAAATACTAATATTGAGCAGTGAGCTTAATAACTACCATGATTTCAAAGTGGTAATGAGAATTATGATATTTTAAGATATCTACAATGACTACAAAGTGATAAGAAGACATCTGAGGTTTCTACTGATGATACATTAGGGTCTGAGACCTCCTGCACCCCTCAAGGTGGTACAGTGGGAGGAAGCCAGCCAAAAGGATCCATACGCCATTCAGGCACCAGTGACAGCTAAGAAACCCGGAAGCACTTATTTTTGTTGTATAACAAACTGCACCAAATTGCAGTCATAAACTGTAGTCACATCAACTATTTCTATTTGCTCATGAATCTGTAGGTTCATTCAGCTGGTAGATTGGCTAAGGTCTGCTGGGTCTACGATGTGTTCACTTCCATGTCTGGTGTTTGGCACCGCTCTTGGCTAGGCATCAGTGGTGACTAGATTATTGTTCAAAAGTCTAGCCTGTGTGTTGGTAAATGGACGTGGTAGTAATTACAGAATTCCCCAAGATAGCAAGAGTGAGTCCCACTGTGAAAGCACTCTGTTCAAGTCTCTGTTTTGGCCCCATTTGCTATTGTCCCATTAAGTCACATGGCCAAGCATAGAGTCTACATAGAAGGGTAATTGTGGATACTGAGAAAGAAATAATGATAAGCATTTTTACAAAAAAATAAAAATATAAAATAACCCCACCAATCTTGGGAGCATGAACTAGAAAAAGTCTCCATCAGCTACAGACTAGGCACTGGGTTCTGTCTGTCCATCCTGGCGCTACACATCTTCCACTAAATTGTACCAAGCAGAGAATTTAGACATGGATCATTATTACCCTGCTACCACCAGTCTTACAGTTTCTTCCCTTGGAGTCAAACTCGGAGCCCTCAGGTTGAAGCTTTTGATATCCTTGGGTCAGTTAATATCTAGTTGCATCTCTCCAAGAAAGCTAAGCCATCACAGACCATGGATTGGATAAATTCAGTGGGAGGTCAAAGAGAAAATGTTTTTCCTCTGAACAACAAAGATAAGTATGCGCTTCTGGATTAAAACTGGAAAAAAAATCAACTTCTCACTATTTTGTGGTGGTGTTTCTTAATTGGAAATTTCAGTTGGGCCTGTCTTGCTAAAGACAATTGTATTCAAGTTTTTTTTTTTAATCCCTCCACAAGTCTCCCCTGTTTAAACAGAAACCCCTGCTTTCTCCTCTAATTATAATAGTTACCTGTAATGCTAGAAACAATTCTCAGCAGCTCTCTGCCCAGTGAGCACTTTGGCAATGATAACCGAAAGGAGGAGGCAGTGGAAAAAACCCTGAAGGCTTTTCAACTGTGCTGCTGCGTCATGGAAAACAAGCCAGGCAACTGCATGGAGGCCTCACAGCAAGCCTCACCAGAGCCTTCACCTTAGTTAGTTCACAGATTAGCAGGGAACAACTGACTCACCCAGCTGCCTAGTCAAGCACTTCCAAAGAGCATTCTGAGTTTTGGCAGTACATTTACTCAACCCACTTCTGACATCAGTGGCAGACTGCTGAAGATTAGGTTCCAGAAAAAAAAAAAAAAAAAACTCTACTTTTTCAAATCCTGTACCAACTTCAGTTGGTATCCAAGGCAAATAAATAAACAAATAATATTCATTTGAGGTATTTAGTTGGAATGCTGTCTTAGGTTGGATCCTTCCAGAAGGTCCCAAATAAAAAATGTGAGTGCATATATTTTATTTGGAAAATGTTCCTACAAAGCACTGGTAGATGAATAGAGGATCTATGGGGGGATTGGAAGGAAACCAATACAGGGGCCATTAATGAACATGTTACTATCTTTCATGGCTCAGTCCAGCCTAGAGACCTCTCTGGTAAGAGAGTGTACAATATGCCCAAATTACCTCACATGAAGTTCAAGAAAGCTAGGGTATTTATGTAACAACTCCCATCCTTTAGTGGCTAAGGACTGTTCCCAGGGGAGTAATTTGCCTCCAACATTGTGGGAAGCCACATCTACTCCTAAAATAAGAGAAAACCTTAAGGCTGTGAGTTTTGGCTCACTTGCAGTACAGGTGCTCAGAATGTACAGAAAAGGTAAGTGACAAGGGAACATAGGCGAGCATGAACTGGCTACTACAATTTTGTAAACTGTCATGGCCAGACACCCCAAATATCACAACTGTTATCTCCAACTATGGCACATTGCTATCTCAGCCATTCATTTATTCACTACATAGTTATTTGGACTCTTATTGAGTACCATTTCTTCAACACCTATGTGCCAGTTACTAACTATGGTTTTTGCATCATTTCATTTGATTCTCATGACCACCTGCAGTGTTTTGTTGGTTTCATTTTACAGCTGAGAAAACTGAGATGTTAAGATTCAGTCACCTTCCATCCTTCAGCTTGAAAATGACAGAGGTGAGATTCCACCTTTAAGAGATCCACCTTTAAGCCCAAGCTCCATCCATTATAAGCCCCATCCCAATTAGGTGGGCAATTCTAGTTTTCTGCTGATTTAAGCCAAGGTTCAATGATGCCAGCCATGTTTACTAAATTCTTCCCTTCTCCCTTCTTTATCTGTCTCATTGCCTTATCTCTTTTCACAAGTTGGTTCCAGGAAAATCACTCCAGTCCCTTGGATGTTCCCAACCCTCTCTTGAGCAATGCTGTCACTCTCATTTTCTAGGCCCTCTTACCCTAAGCACTGTGGCAATTGTCTCCAAGCTCACAGCATCATTGAATCATTAAATTTTTAAACACTTTCCCGGGCACACTCCACCCTATGACCTGTGCTCCTTAGACTAGCAAGACTAGCAGGTAGCAGGCACTCTGGCATGTCCTGCTGCTTCTAGCCCCCCCCACACACCCCCACACCCCCGCAATGTTGTGTACTGAACTCAGGGCCTTGTGCATACTAAGCAAGTGCTTTACCACTGAGCTATATCCCCAGCCCTTCTGCTGGCATTGTAATTTAGAAGGAATCAGAATACCATCTCTTTATGGCATCTTACATTTCTGGAGCTGATTTCACTTGCAGGCCACAAGACAATTGACATTTTTAAATATCAAGCCAAAACATAAGTCCCAGTTTACTGTTGTTAATATTATAGAAAGAAGATGGCATGGGGCATGGACCAAGAGAGGGAATAATTAATTCTAGCCTGTCAGCAAAAAAAAATTGGGGAAGGAGGCTGCAGCTCTCACAGTCTTGGGAAGGATCCTACCACAATAATCACAGAAACGTGGTTTCCAGGTGGCAAAAAACAAAGTGGGTGGGTGGGGTGCAAGAGGGTGCTGCAGGGCTTCATTTTAGAACTCACATGTCCAACCTTGTGAGGAAGCTCAGAAGCCAACATCAGTGAATGGCAGATTCTCTCTACCCCTCACTGGCCAAAAACAGAAAATAAAGTTGGAATTAAAAGAATATGAGCAGAGGTCTCTGATGGAAAAATGCTTTAGTATGATGAGTGAGTGCAAATTTTATACCATGGACCCCAATGAGCCATTTAAATGACAAAAGACAAGCTGTTTTAATGGTGAAAGAAGAGTGAGCATCATTCATACCTGGTTTTAAATCCCACCTTACATGCCTAGTCCATATTCTTTTGAACTACTGGGTATTTACTAACTCTTTGTGGCTTTAGAGAACAGCTGGGTTTCATACATGCATACCTGCATCTCTTTACAACAGGGATGCTGACTGAGCAATGCATTGTTAAGAGATTTCATCACCGTGTGATTACCATGGAGTGTGCTTACTCAAACTACATGGTATAGGTCAATCCCTCCACATGGCTCTTGATGCAATCCAGAGATGTGATGAACACAAGATGTATGAGCTGGCACACACCTGTAATTCCAGCAGTTTAGGAGACTAAGGCAGAAGGATTGTGAGTTCAAAGCCAGCCTCAGCAACTTAGGAAGTCTCTAAGCAACTTAATGAGACCCTGTCTCTAAATGAAAAATAAAAAGGGCTGGAGATGTGGCTCAGTGGTTAAGCACCTCTGGGTTCAATCCCCAGTGCTAAAAAAAAAAAAAGAAAAAGATACATGAAGCTGTGCCCATGTAACACAGCATAATGTTTTGTAATAAACATTTTTATCAGCAGAAGTGCATACTGAAATAATGACAGAAAACATAATACAGTAAATACATACATGGGTAGCATAGTTGTTTATTTTTATCAATTATTATGTACTGCACAGACTTGCATAGGCCTTGCTTTTATACAACTCACAGTGCAGTAGGTTTGTTTACAATAGTATCACCACTAACACATGAGTAATATGTTTCACTATAGCAACTACATTACAAGGCAAAAGGAATTCTTCAGCTCCATTATAATTTTATGAGACCCCTGTTTATGCATATGTCATTGACCAAGACATTTTTATGCAGTGCATGACTGTCTATGAAATTCACAAACACATACATCATAGATTATATTTGAAGAAATGTAACTGCTCTAAAGAAAATCAAGGTAAAAAGAACAGAGAGAATGATGGGGATACTATATCCAGGTAAGAGGCAGCATTCATATAAGCATTTTGGCTTTGGAACAAAATTGAATTCTTCCTAGGCCCAGGTCTGTCCACCTTTAAAAAAATTTTTTTATTCATATATGTAATTTTTTTAGGTGGAATCTTACTATATTGCCCAGGCTGGTCTCAAAATCATGGGCTCAAGTAATCCTCCTGAGTAACTGGGACTACAGACATGCAACACCATGCCCTGCCTTATCCTTATTTTTAAAGTACAGTCTAGATTTAATTTGGTAGCTCCAGGCAAGAGTAGAGGATTACTTTTTAAAGACCTTACAAATTTCATATGCTATCAGACACTAAGCTGTGTTCTTTATGGACATGAAGTCATTCACATACTCACCCTGGCCAAATGCAGTGGGTACTCTCAATTTTACCATTTGCAGATGGGGAAACTGAGGTTCCAAGAGGTAATAAGGAGTATGTCTAGAGCCCATGCTAGTCAGTGGCGTAGGAATCACTGGAACATGCATGGCCTTTTGACAAAGCCCCCATGACACACCACAAGGTCCCTTGAGCCCTCCCTGAGTAGAGGAGCAGAGGAAGGAAAGAGGAGGTAGAAGTCCCTTGACTTGGAGGCAGCACTGGAAACCCACACAGCCTTTCTAGAACCCAGGTCTTCATTAGGTCTAGCTGTGTAATAATGTTACTGCACATCTACTGGCTTAAAGCAACACACATTTCTTGTTGCACAGTTTCTATGGGTCACAAGTCTGGGCCCAGCATGGCAGGGCTCTCTGTTGAGGATCTCGCAAGACCGCCATTCTGGAGTCAGCCAGGACAATGTTTTCAACAGGCTTGAAGTCCACTTCCAAGATTATTCAGGCCATTGACAGAACTCAGTTCCTTGCATTGCAGGACTGGTTGGCTGTCCATTCTCAATTTCCTAGCACTTGGTCCCCTCACAGGTCATTTTCCATAGGACAGCTGACCTCTAGAAGCCCAGCAGGAAGGACCTGTGTCTCTTTATGAACTTTCATCTGATTAAATAAGACTGACCCCAAATAATCTCCTTTCTTACTATCTCAAAATCAACTAATTGGGAACTTTAATTACACATACAGAATCACTTTATCTTTTCTATTTATTTTAACCTAACCACAGAATGACATCCTGGTGCCACCCAAACTCAAAGGAAAGAGATTATACTCAAACTTTCCCCCAGGGGGAGGGAGCAGAAACAGTGGAGCCATCTTAGAATTCCACCTTCCACACTGAGGAAAATGAGATTCTGCTTCCTTCAGCCATCCTCAGGAGCCCCCTCCTAGGTTGTGCAGACTCCTCCCTAGAGAGAGCCACAGTTCACATCTCATGGTCAGAGGCTTCCCAAATGAACATTTCTCAGTTGTGCAGGACCTCGTTCTGAACTGTGCAATTTTGATGTTTGCAGACCTGCCTGCCTGACTTGGTGCCTGTATACATTTTTCTGATTGCCTCAGTCCACAATCATCGTTCTAGAGGAGACTAGGCCTGCAGAGTCCTAGAAGAGCAGGCAGGGGCTCTGGAGTATTCATCTTTTAGTGTTTTCCATTAGTGACCTGGGGAGTATACAGATTGCTTCAATGGCTCCGTGGAGCCAGCAATCACAGCAGGCATTGGGGATCCCTGAAAATGAGCTAGAGAATGTCCTTTGTGAAGCAGCTGCTAAGGGGATGGGAATGCCCTGCAGCCTCACTGAGTCTCCACAGGGCCAAACCAGAGGTCTGTGGCTGCCTGCCCCGCTCCAGAGATGCTCAATGTGAACTGCAGGGCCAGTGTGGGCTTTCTGGCTAAAGTGCTCCTTTAAGGCGTGAGGCAGTTCAGCTTTGGACTCTGGGGCAGAACTCAAGGGGAAGGCTGGTAGAACTTGGGCGGTCAAGATTAACATCTTTGTTCTATGATTGATGAGCAACCTGGCAGTGTCTCCTGAGCCTCAGAGGGGCACTAGGAGGGTTCAACACTGTGGATCCTCATCCTTATAATGAGAGTTGGAGCCCACAGCATTCACTGAGTCTCCCTTTCTCCTCTGTCACTCATCTTGTATTTTCGCAGCATCTGTTATATGCCAACTGCTACTCTAGAGAAAACAGGGTGAATATGCCAGACATGGTCACCTTTTTTTTTTTTCTTCGTACCAGGGATTGAACCCCAGGGTGCTTAATCACTGAGCCACATTCCCAGCCCTTTTTTTATTTTTTGTTTTGAGATAGGGTCTCACTAAGTTGCTTAGGGCCTCTCTAAATTGTTGCAGCTGGCTTTGAACTTATAATTCAGCCATGCACCACCCTGCCCAGCTAGGTCTCCTCTTGCGAAGGTAACGTTTTAATAGGAAGAGACAGACATCAAACAGTTGCATGAAAAATATGGGGAGGGGGAGCGCTAAGTAGGAGATTGGAGTGAGGGGACAACAAGAGATGATGCCAGGGTAGTACTATCTGTGGAGATGTTAAAGCTGAGGACTAACAACAAGAAGGGACTAGTCACAAGATGATGGAAAGGGTATTTCAGACAATTGGTGTAAAGCCACAGGCGGGGGCAAGGTTGATGTGTTTAGGAACATCAACGGGCTGTTGGAGGGAAGTGGGCAGAAAAAAAGAAGAGAGTTAGGAAAAAAACAGACCAGTCAGTGCCTGTGAGAATGATGAGGAGTCTGGTTTTTAGTTGAGCATTGAGAAGCCCTGGATTTGTGGGAAGGGATTAACATGATCTGATGTATCTTTTTACAAGACCACTCTGCATTGTAGTGGAGTGAGCCTGGAAACAGAAAACCCATTAGAAGGCAATTACAGTTCCAGAGTATCCATGGATGAAGACATTTGTACCCAGGGAAGTGACATGACTTACTAGGAGCTTTTCCAGCTAGACAGAAATGGCCAGAGGGTAAGCATCATAGAGCAGGATCACTAGAAAACCCTTACTACTGTCCCTCTATCACCAATCTGGAGCAGAATAGAAGCTAATTCTAAATCTATCCCCCAAGTGCAGCAGAATTTGCACTTAGGGGGTAGATTTAGAATTCAGTGAGAGAATTTTCAGATGAAACTTAAAAGGAAATGAGTGAAACAGGAGGAGGAGTAGGGGAGACAGACAGCAAGGATGTGGTCTCAGATGGAGCCTCGTGTCAGCCTGATCCCAAGGAGCTCTGGAGTGTGAATTGCATCATAATTAGCCCTCTCTTGAGGTGAGGGGGTTCCAGCTTTGTTAGCCCTATGTGACTTAGTCATTGACCAGCATAGAGTGAAGGGATGTGCAAACACCCAGGCCTTTTCAGGGGAGGGGGCTCCAGGGAGCTTAGGACAAGGCTTAGGAGAAATCACAGCTGTAAATTGTGATCCACAATAAGCACAGCATCTTGGGAACAGGTGCACCTTCTAGTAAAGAGTAACAGGGACTTGGACATGGCACGTGGAGCCTCTTATAATAGCCGTGACTTTACTGAGGAGAGAGAAGATGCTCATACTAAGAAAGTGCAAGGGCCCAAATTTATACAATAAATAGCTAACATAGGAGGCCTGTTCCAGGAGGATCCTCTCATTGCCCACAAATCCTCTTCAGAATACCTTAGTTAACTTCCACTGGGCACTTAAATCAGGAATTGCTAATTCCATTCATTCAACTTCTCAACAATAAATGCATTGCATACTCAAAGGCTATCTCTGAATATCCATTTAAGCATCACAAAAAGAGATTAGAATTAGGTGCACTTACCCAGGACATTAAAGACTTTCACTAAAGAGATCTGACCCTCTGTTTCTGAGAATAAATATGGCCTATGAGTAAGGAGAGTTGTTCTTAAAAAAAAAACAAAAACAACATGGCACAGCAACTGCAGAGAAGGAACCAGAGTCAAGGACTAAGACCACCTAACACAGTGGCCCCTGTGACTGCCACGGCTTTGCTTGAATGACATGAGCTTCACCACACTACTGTGTAGCTCTTTCAAACATAGATCAGTGGTTTCCAAAACTTGTCTGCATGTCAGAATACCCAGAGATCTTATTAAAATTCCAAAGCCCAGGCCATATTCTAAACCAATCAAATTATGATTTGTTTTTATTTCCAAATGATTTTAAACTTACAAAAAAATTGCAAAGATTCTTCCCAATTTTTTTAACACCTTACATGACCACGGTACATTTTGACAACCAAGAAATAGGCATTGGTACATTATAATTAATCAAATAATGCCCAAATTTAGATGAGTTAACATAGGAAGCCTGTTACAGGAGGAACCTCTTATTTATTTATTTGAATTCACCAGGTTTTCCATTAATATCCCCTTCCTATTTCAGGACCAATCCAGGGTACCACATTGCATGTAATTGTCATATCTCCCCTGCCTTCTTTGGTCAGTGAGTTTCTCAGTCCTTGTTCTTTATGACCTTGACGGTCTTGAGGAACATAGGCCAGGCATCCTACAGAATGCTGTCCAATCTACATTTGTCTAGTGTTGTTTTCTCAACAGAACAAGACTATAAAGTTGTCTGAGTGGGGCGGTGGGTCTTTGGAATAAATATAGCAGAGGTGAACTGCCCACTCATCACATCACCCCAAATCCACACAGCAAATCCACATGACATCACCAGTGTTGTTATACTTTATCATTTGGTAAATGATACTTTATCATTTGTTTGCTAGGTCTCCCCACTTTATTTCCATTTCCCTACTCTAATACTTGGATGAATCTAGCCCACACTGTATGTGTGGTGTGTATAAAGGAGAATGGTCATCAGTCAGAAATCTTCAAGGCACATTATCATGGCCACCACTGTCCCCATGTCTTTGCTTATGTTGCCAATTATTGTTGTACAAACATTTTTAAATAATCCAAGACTTGGTAGACTCTGGATCCCCTGGGATTAAAACAGTGCTTCCTGGCTATGTTACCTTGGACAAGTTTTTTAGTCCATTCTGAACCTCAGTTTACCCATTGAATCTCAATAGAGTATCTATCTATTCCAAAACGTTATTGGAAAGATTAAGTTAAATAATGACTGTAAAATTTTGACCACAATGCAAACTTTTAACTTGTTTTGCTACTAATAGTAATAGAAGTAATAATACTGCCTACCTGGATTTGACCCTGTATATCAGATATCTAGTGCTACAAGAATGCCTCTAAGTGACATAAAACAATAAGTTGAAACTTACACTTGAGAAAAAGAGCTATATTAAAAAACTAATTCCAAAATTTTCATACATTAAATAAGCACTTATTTACCACTTACTATTCCAGAGACTGTTCCAATTGCTTTTATACATATTAGCTCAGTGTTCATAAAAGGACTATGAGGTTGGAACTGTTATTATCCCTATTTTTCTGATGAGGAAACTGAGATACAATGAGATTAAGCAGCATACACACACACAGACAGTGAATGGTAGAGCCAAGATTTGAACTGAGGCAGCCTGACTGCAGAGTCTATGCTTGTAACCACTATACTATCCTAAATGATAGAAAAGACACAGGAAATATAAATTGTTCTAGGACTGTGTAAATCAGGGAGGCGAGGTTGACCTGACCAGGGTAAGGGAAAACAATCAGAGAAAACAAATTCTATATCCTAGGTAAGAATATACCAAGGCAGATGAGAGGGGCCAAAGTAGAAGGAGAGAGCAGGGTGTTCAGAAAGATTACTAAATAACCTCCTGGTCAAGTACAGCACCTTCCTAACACTAGCTGATAGTATCTTTCCAGGGAGGTCCCCTCTCTGTCACTTTCTCTTGCTCTCTCCATTTCTGAATGTGCACTTGAGAATTCAACAGATCTTTAATTTCAGGGAGATTGGAGGAGGTGAAACACCTATTTCAATGACTGGAATGGATGGCCAACATAAAAGAATTTGGGCTATTCAAAACACATCCTCATGCTTTGTCTTCCACACTTAAGAAAATCAATTCAACCTCCTGAGTTTTTAGGTCAGGAATGTTAGTAATGCAAAGAAAGTTCCTGATTGTGAAAATTTAGATCAGCCATCAACTCATGTTCAGGGAGAATGAATGCCATTTGTATCTGGGGGCCTAAAAGGGTACTGTTTCTAGAACTGAGTGGGTTTCAAAGCATTGCATATGGGGCCTCACTTTCAGTATGTCTCCAGATGTGGATTCTTGCATTTGAATGCAAACTTCTTGGTGATAAGAATGCTATCATATTCATCTTTCACACATACACTGACAATTCATTTTCAGAGAGTAGATGCTTGAAATGTGTTTTAAATGAAATTATAATTAGACTCATGATAAGATGCCGTGACTTGCTTATTTACCACTGCATCTATATTTGAAACCCTGAAAGTACATGTAAATCATGAGCTTTGTCCTTTCCTTTGTCCCATCTTGTCCCCATATAAAATCATCTTCCTGCTTCCAATATTGGCAAGGAATAAAAGTATGTTAATTCACTTTATGACTGAAATTTAAACGTGGTTTTACCAAAATTGGAGACTTCGAAGCTATGTATCCATCAGCCCAGGTAACTAAGGGGTACCCTTGGGCACTGGCATTATTTGGAGAGTCTCATTGAGATTCATTTTATGCCTGGATAAGATGACTCCACTTCTCTCTGAAGCCCATTAGGAAAACTTAGAATTCCAGTGGCTTCACTAGGGACATACTGACTTTGAGCTAATTTTAAGCTCTTTCTGAGCTATCACATTTCAAAAGCAGAGTCTCATTGAATTTTCCAAGTTTCTAGCAAGACAGGCTAGAGAGATTCTATGTCCTGTACACATCTGGACATGTATGCTGAGGGAAGAGAGTAGAAGATTGAGAATCAAGAGATAAAAGGGTTGAGAGAATATTGCATTTTTGAGGTTCTTCTTGTCAGTGAAGACAGGATATTATCTGAGCCCAGAAAATTCTGATGTTTGGCTAGAATATCTTATAGAAAAGGAGAGAGGAAGTCTCCCTGAGAGTAGCAGGTCAGGGGGTCCTTTTGCTATTTAGCATGTCTGGGATCTTCATCAGTACCCAACCCTCATCCACAAAGATCATATGACCTGAGTGAAAACTGTGTTTGCTAAGAAAACTCACTTTCAGATAAGGCTCCTAAACTTCCTACCAAATGGCCACTGTTTAACTTCATGGCTTTGAAATCCAGAAAAACTTGATGTGCTAAGCATGGCCCCTTAAGCAGTGGGACAGGAACAGAAGGGGATAATAAATTGATGTTTCATCACTAATATTGATTCTATAGGTGTGTTCACCTGCCCCTAAGAACCACGTCCCTATTTAGAACTCATGATATTCGTTCAAGCACAATATTTTTTGAGCATCTGTCACATCCCAGGCACTGACCTGGCATCTGGCTTCATTGTAATATAAGGGTTAAGAGTAAGTACTCTGTCCCCAGACCTCAATGAAGTTATTTCACCTTTCTGCTCCTCAGTTTCTTCATGTCTCTAAGAAGGGTAATGACAATGGGGTTGTGGTGATCAGTAGCAGAGTGAAGAGTTAGATACTGCTTGACACACAGGGAGTGCTACACAGTCAATCAGAGTATATCTGGACACTCATCATGGTCTTGTGCCTCTGAGACCCAGATGACCCCAAGGTTAAAAAGGAACAGGCCATCACTCAATGCAGAGGCAGGGATCTTACTCCCTGCGGGAGCTGCAAAGAACCCTCATTCTACTCAGAATGCTAACTCTGAGTTCTCATTAATTGATGACCATCTTCAGAGTGCTACAGAACTGCCACCAACATTCCAATTGGTAATGACATCTGGATCCACCCGATGTCATTACCAATGTCATTAGCAATTTTTTTTAGATTCCTGAAGTGAAATGAGATGACAAAATTCTATTGTACCAACTACATTCTTCCTGTCCTAGCCCACAACTTCAGAATTCTCTTTCAGATCAATATAAGCATTAACTGGAAATAAATTTCAGCTTCAATAGAGGAAAAGCTAAGAATAGAATCACTGGTTGTCCCTGAGATGCCATATGAAAAATTTAGATTAAGTGAGGCTTCCTTTTTTCTTCTTGGCCTATTTTCTTTTATTAAAGGATGTAAAGACAGCACCTTCCATTTCTGACGTGCCTTGCAAGCATGCTTTACTTCTGCTCTACTTGCTGCCTACCACTTACTCATACTGATAGTCCAACTGTAAAATTCTTAACATAAAAGAATTAAAAGAGATTTGCTAGGTATGGAGGGCAGAACAAGAAGAGTTAATGGTACCGTAGCAAATTTTATAGGTATACTCAGTGTACCAGTTAGCTTTTGCTATGTAACAAATGACCCCCCCAAATTAGTGGCTTCAAAAAAGATTCATTTATTTATTTTGTGATTCTACAAGTCAGCAATCTGAGCTGATTTCAGCTGGTCTCACTATTTAGTTATCTTTGAGTTGCATGAGAATCACCAGACTCACTCAAATATGCACAGAAACCAAGAAATGAATACTTTTCTTTAAGAATAAGAGCAGTGGATACACTGAGGCTCATGAGAATCCATAAAGTAGTTCATAGCCAGCCCAAATACTTCATCTAATTCAGTTAATATAGTCCCTCCTTCCACTCAAATAATTTGTACAGTGTTTCCTCTGGTTATAAAAGCAATTCATATTAACTGCAGAAAAATGTATAATGACAAGTATAAAAAGAAGAAATAATCAACCATGATCTCATATCCTCAGGCAATAATTATAAATAATTATATACATATATATACACACACACACATATATATATATATATGAACATGACTTTGTTTCTATCTCCATTTATTGAGCTTTATATGTCAGAACTTATGCTAACTTCTTTATATTACTGACTCTTAATCCCCACAACAACATTCATTTTAGAGAAGAGGAAAATGAAACACAGAGAGGCTAAACATCTTGTCTAAATCACACAGCACATAAGTAGTGGAGCCAGCATTTGACATGGTACAGCCTTACTTCTCAGACCATTCATGTCCATTCAACCCTGTTGGTTCTCACATCCCATGCTACTCAAACCAGAGGACATCAAGGATTGAAATCTCCTGGAGGGCTTGTTAAAGCAGTTTGCTGAGCTTCATTTTCAGATGTTATTTGGTTGGCCTGGGGTGAGGCCTAAGAATTTACATTTCTAATGGGCTCTAGGTGCTGCTAATTTTAGGTCCACAAACCAAACCAAACTGTGAACAGTTCTCTTCACAGCAGCATTATGGAAAGTACTGCTAATTCTGCTTCAAAGATGAGAAAAATCCAAGTTCAGGGAGGTTTAATAAATAGGCCACAGACATACAGCTGGTCAAGTCTCTTTATATCCCTTTTCCAGTTTAATCTAATGGAAAGCAATAAAACCCAATTTTCACTTCATCTGACAGCTCCTGCCTTTCTTCTGGTAAGGCTTACAGTGCTCAGGGAGGTAGTTTAGGAGCAAGGTGTGCAGATTTCATTCATTCATTCATTCACTCATTCATTCCCCTGGGGAGAAGCTCTAGCCATGAAGCCCCATGATGGGCAGTGATTTGAGTCCTGACCTCAGGAGCCCCCACAGACTGATAATTAAGTAACTGTGTTTCTGATTGAAGAAGTGACAGTAGTCCCCTTCAGGTGAAGTTAGAACAGGAAAAAAAAATACACAAACATACTACCTTTTGAAGCTTCAGAAACAAACGTGTTCCAAAGGCCTCTGTGCTATTTTTAAACAACAGTGAGCCAGGTATTATTTTGTCAGGTTTCTCACAAGAAAAAAAGAAAGAAGAAGAAAAGAAAAAAAAAACAAACTCCTATGATCACAAAACCTTTCTGTTGTTCTGACTAAAAGCAGTATAGCTTTTGTAGTCATGTAGGACTAGCTTGAAGTTTTCTGCGTGTCTGCTTTTGCTCTGCAAAGTGTGGTCCATGGGATTTGATAGAAATTCTAATTCATGGGCCTCATCCCAAATGAACTAGACTAGAATCTTTAGGGTCAGAGTCCAGGAATCTGTTTCAACAAGCTCTCTAGATGACTTTTGCAGCTAAATTTTCAGGAGCCCTGGTCTACTGAGAACCCTACAAAACTTACTTGCCAGCCCTTCTATCTGTAGGTTCTGTGTGCACAGATTCAACCTACCACAGATAGAAAATATTCTGAGGTAAAAATAATCGCATCTACTGAACATATGCAGACATTTTTTCTTTATTCTCTAAACAATATGGTAAGTATAACCACTATTTATGTAACATTTACATTATACTTAGTATAAATAATCTAGAGATGATTTAAATATACAGGAGAATGTGCACAGGTAATATGCAATACTATGCCATCTTATATAATGAACCTGAGCATCCTCAGATTTTGGTATCTGTGGGGTTCCTGGAACTAATGTGCTGTAGATACCTAGAAACTACTACTGTATTTTGCTTCCAAAGGAGAATAGCTATTCTTCTGGAAAGTTTTAGGTCTGTACATCTCAAACTTTAGTGACTTTCAGGATCACCTAGAGAACATGCATTCCTCAGACATACCCTCAGAGTTTCATCTGGAGTACACCTGGGGTTGGGTTTATGAATTGGTATTCCAACAAGTCCTCTGTGGACCCTGCTGCTGCCTATCCTGGGCACACTCTGGCAAGACTAGCACCCTTTTAGCTCATGTCCTTCTGATAGAAAACAAAGCTGACTTCAACTTTCAGACCTTTTCAAAATCTCTGATTTTGTAAGTCCATTTAGAAATGAAAAACATTTGTTTTAAATGTGTTTTCAACCAAAGTCCACCAACTGTTTAGAAACAGAGCTAGTTCTCATTGCCCAGGGCATTCCTAAAAGAACTCACTGAGTCTAAATAAATGTAAACATGTAGGATGAGGCTTCATGGTATCATGTTCATGAGGTTAGATCACCTTCCATTTACTGACAGCCAGAGCCCCCTCACAACATTGCATGGGGCTGAATTTGCTGGATCAAGCCCTACAAAAGTGACACCAAAATTACCAAGATCGGCCACCACATCCTCTGAAGATGAAACTTTAAAATGTTTCCCCAACACTTAATGCAACTCTTAAACCCTTAGCATTTTCATCTTCTGGGATACTGAGGATTGATGGATAAATGTATATATGTATATAATTTCTGAAATTACTTGTTGGGCTCTCCAGTAAATATTAATATACTCAAATTAATTATGAACATATTGCCCTTGATGATCAAAGGAAGTGTAGTGCCAAATAGTTGCTTGAAACAATTAAGAAACATATATACTCAAATAAAAGAGCCCAGCATCATGTCAAATAAACAACTTAAAAAGTCATAAAGAAATGTCAAAAGACAAAATCACAACAAATTTAATATACCGATTTGAAGTGTCTTTTACTCAAGATTTTAGATTTGGGCAACACCTTATTCCATAAAATGGAATGAGTGCTCCATTGAGCTGAGGAGTTTGACTTTATAGACAGAAAAGGGCGGAAGGAAGCAGAAGCAGAGAACCAAGAGTGGATTGGTTGTTTTAAGGTTACTTCCTTATAGGGTTAAAACAAAGGAGACTTCTTTATCATGCCAGCTAAAACTAGCTTGGTTGGAGATATTGCTGTTATCTCTCATGCTCCTAACCTTCTGGAAGGCCAGATAAATAACTACATTTTGGCTTGGTGACCTGGAACTTTGGCAGGAGTGATTCCATCTTGGTTCAACCTATTAGGCCTAGTCCTAGGAGCTCAGTACAAACCATGGCTTCCTAAAAATTTTATCCAAGAGAAGTAGGAAGTATGATCCTTGTTCTCACAACCATTTACTCCATGCTTTCCATGTGCAAGGCACCTGGACTAACACATTCCCCTTGAGGATCTATCATAGTGTATCAGGGATGCAGATTAAATAGAGGCCAGTGTCGCAAGACGTACCAGCACCAGATGCCAGAGGAGACCTAGGTCTCTGTGAGCAGCCTCCCCCAGAAGATGCCATTTGCATTGAATTGAAAAGGCTGGATGGAAGTTGTCCAGACAAAGCAGGACTGAGGGGTGGAATTGTGGCAAATGGAATCACAGCCATTTGGAGGATTACAGTAAAAGGATAAGCATTTTCACCAGGTGGGCTCCTGAGGGAGTAATGGTTAATAAGCATGAGATCTGATCCTTTGGAAAATGTTAAACAAATCTACTGCTGCCTCCAAAAAGGAACACATAAATCTGTTTGAAGGAATACACGTCTATGCTTGTGATTAAAGCAGGCTAACCTTTCCTGGGTGGCTTTTGTCTTTTCATTGTGTTATTTATGAAATCTTTCATTTCCGTGGTATCCCCTGGAGGTTCTAGCTAAATGAACTGCAGACCCAGAAAAGCGTGTTTGCCTAAAATATTTCCTCCTAGAAAGTAAATATGTGAAAATTTTAGATACTTGTGCAGCTATAGGTAAGGAAGTCTGAAGGGATGGAAAGAACAGGAATGTAGAGAGACTTGAGGCACAGATTCTGTGTCTCCATAGGTTTGTTGTGTCTCTACCAGTACATGCCTGTTTTAGTCAGCTTTTTTGCTGCTGTGACTAAAAGATCTGACAAGAACAATTTTAAAGGAGGAAAAGTTAATTTGGGGGCTCTCACAGTTTCAGAGGTCTTAATTCATAGAAGACTGGCTCCATTCATCAGGGTTCAAGGTGAGGTTGAGCGTCATGGCGGGAGAGTGTGGCAGAGGGAAGCAGCTCACCAAAGATCAGAAAGCAGACTCTACTGGCCAGATACAAATATATACCCCATAGCAACATCCCCAATTAACCACTTCCTCCAGCCACACCCTACCAGCCTTCTGTTACCACTCAGTTAATCCCTATCAGAGGATTAATTCACTTATTGGGTTAAGGCTCTCACAACCCAATCATGTCTCCTCTGAATCTGCATTGTATCACATGAGCTTTGGGGGGACACCTCACATACAAACCATAACAATGTCTAAGTATGAATGAGATTCATGAGTTTGCTCTTTATATGTCCACCATGCCCTTCTAAAACCATCTAAAACTCCACCATTCTTGGGTGGACAGGACAATATGTGTCCTGATTTCTGGAAGTTCCTAAGGACATTTTCTACATCTGTACACACTCAGACACACATACACAAACTTGGTAATGGCCAAGTATAATTTCCAGAGCTAGAACATCACTCTTATGAATATACAGTGAGTTTGTACCAAAGATTTATTTACTTCATTAGTGAGAGAACCAGTAGGCTGGTACAGCTTATTCCCAGAGTATCTGAGGAGCAAAGATTTATATAGTTAGCCAAGAAAAGAAGACAAAAATAAATTTAAGATGTGTTCAGAACTGATTAATGCCCCACCAGGCAATAAAAATATTACTCTTGAGATTATATTTTGTACCAGAGAGAAATCATTTGCATCTATATTGGACAAAAGTCATTTGTTTAGTCTTCTATAAAGTAATATCTAACTTGACAATCTGGTCTCCAATCAAGAATAAATAAGGAAAAAATCTTTGGTGGTGATAAATATGTTCATTCATCTTCATTCTGGTTATGGCTTTGTGACAAAATATATGTGAAATTTTATCTGATTGTGCATTAACTATGTGTATTTATTGTATGTTAATTATGCTTCAATAAAACTACTAAAAGAAAAAAAACAAGTAAGCCCAACAAAGGCACATTCCCTTAAAAAAAGTAGATCATCCTGAATAAACCTAAAGTTATCTTGAAGGTATTAAATGCTCCCATATGATGTAAAAGAACGCTATCATCCTTTTGCCTAACTTCCAAATTTTCAATAATTTTTCTTAGCATTTATTAAAGTAATTGTTCTAGAATTAAGGGTGTGGGTTTGGCCATTTTCTAATTGTGTAACTGAAGGCAAACTATTTAAGCCTCCCTAAGGCTAAGATAACATGTGGGAAAAACAAAAGTTGAGATAATAATAGGCTCCTTGTTCCTAGGTATATTACTAGGGTTACATAAAATAGTGCATGAAGGTGAAAATGGGTACTTTTAATGTTAGATTCACTCACCAAGTGTTGAAGGAAGTTCTGATGGAATCTGACTTTTTTATATCTAATCTATTCATAAGCATTTAGGAATGTATGTGCTCAGTATTGTAGTTCAGTGGTCCGTGGTAAGAATGCTTGATTCAGGCTCTCTGGATTCAAATCCCAGCATTGCTACCGACTAGCAATTGTGCCTTGCTTTCTTAGCTATAAATGGGGAATAATAAAAACACCCACCTCATGTGGGGTTCTTAGGACTGTTACAATGAGTTGTCACATACAAGAATATGAATACCACTTGCTAGACCCTCAGTGTTCAGCAATCATTCCCTGTTATCAGGGCCTTGAACAAGTGGCTGGAATGGTCCTGGGACATTTTAGCAAGACAGAGGAGTATGGATGGACTTCTCAGAGTGGTAAGAACTGAAAATGTAATTTTTATTTGCAGAACAATTTTCCTTTGGGAGTATCAGCCATAACTCCAAAGGTATATTTGGGGTATTAATATGGTTTAATAACATAAAAATGTTCTGTGATGTACATATCATGTATACTCTGGGACTGGAGAAGAGGTCTTGGCACCCACAAAAGGGTTAGCTAGGCAATTTTCAGGGTGATCTGGCCAGGCCTTCCACCTTGCTGACTGGCAGGGTTTCCTGAGCAGGATGTGCCTTCCTGTTCCCATAGAGCCCACAGATGGCTTACCACCTGCTTTCAAGAAGATGGCTCCTCCCTAGTTCGGGGGCACTGCTCAGCCTGAGCTGTAAGATTTGTCCCCAGAGGGTTCCTATTGCAGAACACTGTGGGTCTCCCTATGAGAGCCTCCTTGGGGTCCTTAATGGCCTATTGCAGCTTCTGCATGTTTTGCTGCTAGAGACAACCTGTGACTTTACCCACACAGAGAGTGACTTCACCCATACACATGCTTGAGAGTTTTTATACGCCCAGAATGGCTCTAGCCAGTGACTGATTAATGTGGGAGTATAGAGCTCCGCTCCCTGGTCTGGAGGCAGAACATGGTTTGAGGTACACTGAAGACTCCAGAGCTCCCTGGAGTGTAAGACTGATGCTGGGAATTTACCTTGCTTGGCTTCTTCTCTTTCTTCCCTTCCCCTTCTGGTCTGCCCTGGAAGCACTCCCTCAATAAATCCCTTGCACATAGACTCTTGGCTCAGGCTAAGTTCCTAAACAAACAGGGTTTTGATTAAGCAATTTGCCTCATCCCTAGTTCCTTGCTTTATGGACACTTTGAAGGGCAGGAGGAAAAACAGAATAGGAAAAATTGGGCCTTGCAGTAGAAAAAGCAGCAATTTAGAATCGTCCAAGGGGGGAAAAAACCTGATTCCCTCCAAGATAAAGTCCTGGAGAGTCAGAACTGCCCAGGTCTAGAGGGTGTTTTTTTAGTGTACTGGGCAGGCCCAGACCCTTGGGAACTTCTTCCAAAACAGAAATAGCCTGCTGTGAGCCTCACTGATTTCAGGGCAAGTTTCCCTCACTTCTGTCTTCAGCTCAGCCACCATAGGAAGAGTGCCTGAGGTTTCAGCTATTTCTTCATTTGAAATAAAAAGATTGAGCCCAGGCATTTGCTAGCTAAGGGCACTTGAAATAATATAGATCCTTTCTCCACAAGGCATCAGGATATCCCATAGGCTAAAACCTAAAAGTTTGCCTGTTGGAGTTTGCCAGATTATAAGCCCTAAGCTGCCCATGGGTGAGTGTAATGATCGTGGCCTTCAACCTGCCAGGTTTCCAAAAGTCTGGATGGTCCCATAAAAACTCACTGATGCAGGAAAGCAGTTCAGAGTTTGATTGCTTCAAGAGATGTCAGGTGGTGACTGCTCCTCTGGCCACACCCTTAATTCTGTTCATTTTGCATGTATAATTTAAAAGAGCAAAAATCTTGATCAAGATAAAGACTGGGTGGGAGAGGGTGAATAGGACAGGGTAAGTTCCTCCCAGTTTCTGGAATCATCATGACATGTGGACACATTCGCATTGTCTTGTGTCTTCCACCTGCTCCCGGTTGTGGGGTGGGAATTCGTGGGGTCAGTTGTTTCTCTTGGTAACATTTAATATCTAGTGGTCTATACAATACCTGGCAATAGAAGCAAAATGAAGTTTTCTTAGACTCAACAAAGCTAATAAAGAGTAATAAAGGTGAGGAAGTACAATTCATTTTTAAGATTTGGTAGGCAAGTCTACCTTTTCTATTTTAATATAGGAATCATGTTGGTGATAGAAGGGAGAGGACTTGTATTCTGAATTCACTGAAAATATTTTTCTATGTTCTTAAAAATGCTAGCCGCCTTTTCCTTTGGGTGACCTCCATTTACTGACTTTTTAAATAGGGCTATTAAGTATAGGACAATGAGACTATAATGATTTTTAAAATAATATTAAATAGGAGCTGGGGTTGTGGCTCAGTAGTGGAGCACTGGCCTAGCACGTGTGAGGCACTGGGTTTGATCCTCAGCACCACATAAAAAAATGAATAAATAAAATAAAGTTATAAAAAAAGTTTAAAAATAATATTAAATACAGAATAAATACCTAAAAACATATCCAACTAGACTCAGAATTGTTAATAAATCAGAGACATTATGTGGAAAAACCTCTCTTTGTAGATAATGCATGGTTATAAACAATATTACAGAGGAAGAATATTTAAAGTAGAGCAGATGGATTTGGGCAGGACTGTTATTGGCAATGCTACAAGCTGCTTACAGGCAGATTAAAGGCATCTTAGAGAAGATGAGCTCTGGGTTGTTTTTCAACACCTAACTGTTCTATAAATGAGTGAGCATTAAAACCAGAATGAAGTATCATTAAGAAACAAAAATGGTTAAAATTTAGACAAGAATACACTCAAACTAACTTGTTAGGAATTTAAACCTTCTCGTGTGCATCTCTATGTCTATTTACTAGTGCAAAGTACAGTTATTTAACCTCCATGTTTTATTCTAAATTTCTTAAGAGTTATAAACTAATGAAAAAAGAAGATGTTATTCAACAAATGATGTAGAGAAAAAGGAACTATTTGGGAAAATACCAAATAAGAGTTTTAACTCTTTCCATGTATATACCGAGATAAATTTAGCAGGTTTAAAAAGTGAAATTAAAAATGACTACTGAGAAAACCAGAAAAAAATTAATTTTAACTCTTCTTGGAATATTCAAAGGTATCAAAACTTTAAATTTAAGAAATTACAAATTAAAAACTAAGCATCAATAAGGCTTTGTAGAAAGCAGTTTGGGTAATATATCTCAGATGTCCTTAAAGCTTTCATTTTTCTTGGCCTATAAATCTATTCTCAGGAGCCCATTATAAAGAAATAATCCAAGATGTAGATAAAGTCTTTGTATAAATATGTGTGTGGCAATCAAACTGAAAATGGCAAAAATAAATAAAAGAAAAAAGAAACAGAGAAATTTGATCACCAGCACTGCAAAAATGGAGACAAAAAAGACAGATGGACAAAAGAACACTAAATATCCAATAATAAAGGATTAAATAAACTATAAGTCCATGTGATGGAACACAGTGCAATCTTTAATAACAGCATTTGAGTAATGACTAATGGAAATTTTCTTAATATGATTAATAATTAAAGAAAAACAGGATAATTTATATCAGTCTGATCCTAATTTAAAAATAAATTTATGTATACACATATGTACATGCAGGATTCTCTGTAGCATGGTGGTTGTCAATCCTGGTTGCATAGTAAAATCACCTGGAGAGTTTGAAAATATATTGCTTCCTCATATTCATTCTTGGAGACTCTGATTGGATTGGTTTAGCGTGTCATCTGGGCATTGGAACTTTTAAAGCTTCCCAGGAGGTTTTTATTTGCCTCATGTTGGAGAACAATAGCATTTTGAAAAAAACTTATTCATCAAGTGTATTAGGAGAAAGCATGAATAATCCAGGCCCTTAGCCCACAAGATCAAGTCCAAAGTGCTTTAAGCCCACTCCATGTTAATGATAGTGAATGACAGAGTGAGTTACTGGAGAAATCAAGTTTATACACAGGAGTAGTTCCAGTCACGCTGGTTACTGATCTTAAGCGAATGGAGGTTTGGGTAAAGCTAATTGTAAATCAGTCTTCTGTCCCCATCGACTTCTACAATCTCCTCAGAGACACTTCATCATCATTTGGAGCTCTTCTGCCATCAGCTGGGACTCCTGACACTTTTCCAGGCCATTTTTTGTGTTCCTGCTCTCTGTGTCAAGTACTTAATGATCTGAAAAATGCTAGAGTGTAAGCTAGGAGCTTTGCTTTTTAAAGCAACTCGACAGTGAATTGATCACTAGAGCAAATAGTTTTCCAGTGAGTCTGTCAGCTCAACTGCTTATGCAGGTTGGTGAGAAGTGCGTTTGTGTGGAGTAAGATTACGTTTGTAGGTCCTGGTTTCTTCAAGGAAAGACACAGCAGAAATGTTACCTAAGACAAAAATAAAATGATCTCCATCAAAGATGAAAATTATGAGGCCCAGGGTGAATGCCCACATTATTTGACATGAAATTTTCAGATTAATCTGAAAACCATTAGATTGGTGTTTTTATTTCCTCACCTCCATGAAAGCAGAATTTCAAGTGAAACAATTTGCCAGCTCCTTCCTGGGAGCTTGCTGACTTGAGAAATGTCTTCCTGGTTTTCAACCACAGTGAATCTTAAATACTGAGGAGCAGGTGGTATTTCTTCTGGCACAGTAAACCTTTCCCCCCAAAAATGAAAGGGTAGAAAGAATTAGGTCCAACAAAGTTCTAATCTCTAAAGGAAAACAAGGTAATCATCATGTGGAAGAAGTGGAGACTGAGGAACTGTATTACAGGCCTTGCCCCAGTTAGATTCCAATTTCCACTGCTACAAAGAACCCACTCTTTTGAGGGAACCTTGGCTTGTGACATCCACATCGTGCTTGCAGTTTGGCTTCCTTCATGAAGTCAGAGACCCCCAGTTTGGAAAGGAATTTACATATGCTTGGATCCCATGTTTCATTCCATAAATGAATTGTGTCCACCAAATTCCACCAGCTTTTCAGCCTTTCCTTGATTACTGCCAAGTATGGGAGACTCACTTCTTCCAAATCCTCCAATGCAGACTTTGGGAAGATCCCTTAGAAAATTCTTTTTCTGGTCCAACTTTCTCTTTCTATAACTTCCTCCCAATATCCATGTTCTGGTTCCTTGGAGTCTGTTGCTAATTGTCTTCTGCCAATTTGGGAATTCTCAGGAATTATTTCAGTAGATATAGTTAAAGTAGGTGAAGTAGGTCTTCTCTTTCATGACCTTGAAACTAGGCATTGTGTTATAAAGAACTCAAGCCACCGGATGGAGTCTTTCCTTCATTTAAATGTTTGTCAGAAAGCAGACACAATACTCGTTGAAAATGTGTTCTACAAACACAATGAAGTCCTAGTTCATTAGTCAGTTTTCTGTTGCTATAACAAATGCCTGAGATAATTAACTTTGAAAGAGAAGAAGTTTTATTTTGAAGTTTTATTGAGAAAAGTTTTATTTTGGCTCACAGTTTTGAGTTTCTGGTCCATAATCACAGGCTTTTGGGCCTGTGATGAAACTGCGTCATGATAGGATCACATGGCAGAGAGGAAGGAAAAGAGTGAAAAGGGAACCAGGTTCCCACAATCCCCTTCAAGATCACACCCTCTATAATCTAAAGACTTCCCACTATGTCCTATTTCTTAAAATTTCAACCCCACTCCCCACCAATAGCCCCAAGCTGGGGACTAGCCCTTTAATACATGAGCCTTTAGAGGACATTACTAATCCACACTATAGCACCAGCTTTCTGTTCTTTGGGGGTATTCTAATAAGCACCTTGCATAAAAGGCTTATAAGAAAGACATAATATTCCAGTGGCAGGATTCAGATGAACTTGCAGTCAGATAAGAGGAGTGGTTCTCAAAGTGTGTTCCCTGAAACAGGAGCATAACATTAACCTGAGAATGTTTGAATGCAAATTATTGGGCCCTACCCAGAATCAATGCATCAATAATCTGATACGGATTTAACAGGCTCTCTAGGTGAGAAACAGTGGGCAAGAGACTCCCCTAACCATGACAGAATAATGGAACAAGATTAAGCTGTAGGTTAATGAAATAGTTCCAAACTCACTAAACATATACATCTATTTATATTCAGTAGGATATTACTACCTAAAAGTATTTCTAGCCATTCCACATATTTTGAACACTGATTTCACACGCAAAAATGTCACTCTGCCATCCATTACATTAATTAGAAAATTTTTCAGTAGATCATAAAGGAAATTGAAGCCTTTAGAGTAGCTGTCTCAGGAATATCACCTCTGATAAGAATCTTTCAACTACTAACTACCCATCCTAGAAATGTGTATTCCTGATTAAGGTCCCTTCAATGTTTACCAACCACCTCAAGGGTACATATTATAAGAATTTTAAATTAAATTACAAATAATTTAATGGTTCACATAGAACAAGTCTAAGAATTTATTTTTTGTGGTAACTATTGAGTCATGCTCTGCATTCTTTCTTTCCTTATTCCATCAATCATCTTCAGTATAATCTGATTTCAAAGCCTACCTCATTCCCCTCCCAGCTTTAAGTTAGCCACAAATGAATAATGTGAGCATTTGATGGAAATCATTTGTTCTGTGGGCTGCTTGGTCCCCAGGTAAATGTACTTGCACATGCATAGTACATGCCCTCAAATATTCTACTTCTATGCCCTGGGCCACAATACCTAAGTCTTGCTCAAACCCAGAGTCCCCAGCTTCCCTTTCATATTATTGTATTCTCTATGTGGGCAGAACATGTGAAAATATAGGCAAGAATGTGAGGTGCATGACCCACATCCCACATATGTAGCAATCAATTCCCAAATATAAAACATCCATTTTGATGATTTACCAAATGAGTTCATGAAGATGATAGATGAAGTCTGTCTTTTAAATTTTAATAATTGTTTATTTTGATGTATATTCATAAAATACAATGAGCAAATAATACCTCTGGTTTCATAGATATTACTTAGAATGAGGCTACATTTGAAAGGTAAGTCCATTAAAACCAATTTTTCAAAAGATTAAGTAAATTAATATTGTATACATTTATGCCTAAATTGTGAATAAGGCCCAAGAAGCTCAGGGTTTGGAAAAACTGTTCCCAAGGATAGTGTATTCAGGATATGAGGGCCCTAGCCCTAGATGTCTTCACCAGAAGTCCCTTTTCTAGGAAAATGGAGATATGTTGATCAGCATCATCTACCTACCAAGCTGCTCATCTTGTCTTCAGAAGGAAGTAGAAAATAACAGAAAATTACAAGAATCGATTAGCTTAGCACAACACAAACACCAATGAATTTTATAAATTCCATACAGCTATAATGTTTCCTTTCTATTCAGGAGAAAATATTCTACATCAATACCAATACCCACTAGAAGAGATCTAAACCAGAAGAGGTAAGAGTTTCAGTTTTGCTAATAGAAGGATGACATATGAAAAATAGTGACAGCTGTACATGGTGGCAAACGCCTGTAATCCCAGCTTTCCAGAGGCTGAAGCAAGAAGATCATAAGTTCGAGGGCAGCCTCTGCAAATTTGAGGCCAGGCTGGGAAACTTAGTAGGATTCTTTCTCAAAATAAAACACATTTTTTTAAAGAGGCTGAGATGTAGCTCAGTGGTAGGGTCTTTGCCTACCATGCACAAGACCCTAGGTTCAATCCAAACTAAAAAAAAAAAAAAAAAAAAAAAAGATTTGCTTCAAAATAACAGTAGGAAAAAGCACAGGCCACACTGACCTTAACCATATTAGTTTTATACATTTTGAAAACATTCTCAATGAACACAGATCCATTCCTTCCAAGTTTTCTAGAGTTTGCTCTTTCAAGGATACTTTTTAAGAGAAGCCCTAGATTGAGCAATAAGAGGTTCAGGTTCCAGGTTTTTCTACAGTTTCAAACAAATTATTTCACCTCTTTGAGCTTCCCTTCCTCCTATGAAGAATAATGCTCTGATAATCCTCAAGTTCTAGCCATTCTGGGGTATTTTGGATATGGAGTCTTCAAATTTAAGTCTGGCCAGAATTTACCATATTCTTTGTCATGGCTACAAAATACAAGGATTTTTTTTTTTCTTTTCTCCACCTTTCTTCCCAATGCAATGATTTGTTGATTCTTTTGAGCATGTGACACCTCATCATCCATACGTAAGAAAATATAGCTTACAAATAAATAGAAGTTGTCTTGGGTTGGCATCCTCAGACTTAGGCACATAAACAAAAAGATTTATGCACAAGTAATTTATTAAGGAAGAGTTCTTGGGAGAAGTAAGGCAGAAAAAGAGGGGCAGAAGACAAAGAAGCCATTGCAGACAAGGGTCCCAGCCTTCGTGACATCCTGAGACAGTCTTTAGAATGAATGTGCATTATATCTTGCAATGTGTCTCACCTTGAAGCAAAAGAGCAGGGCTCTTGTACTCCTATACCAGTTCGTACTTAGCTGTGGGCCTGCCCTT